>JABMBR010007156.1:0-54877 GCA_018881525.1 Meteorus sp. PSUC_FEM 10030008
ATTATTATTATTATTATTATTTGTTTTTTCATTATTATTCATTCGTCCAAGGTTGATATATTCATGGGAATTGATAGACGAAGATATTTACAGGTGCGAAGAAGATTATTAGAAGAACGGAAATGTCCTGGGGACAATTGAGATCATTGAGAATCAAAAACGATTGAATTGGCGTTACTCCAACCGTCGTATCTATTTTCTACCTTCCAACTCAACATTGTAAACCATCCACTCAATCGTCCCCTTTCTCATTCTTCCTCTTATTTTTTTTTCTTCATTGCGAGGAACCTCAGGGAACAATACACAGTCGTATAACAATCGTTGTTGGATAACTTTCCTCTCATCAATTCACAAACACAAAGTATAACAATGCGTAAAACGCAGGAAGCTTTTGATTTTTATATGGGAGATCATCAATAATCGAAGAACATTAATATCAATTGAATGCATTGACCAATGCAGTTCCATTAATCCGAATTGTCGGGATGCATCAAAGGAATTCAGTGCTAATCTGTAGTATTGCCAAAACATTTAATCCAAGTGATCTGAGAAATTCCAATTCGGTTTGGAAATAGTGCAAATGAATTGACCGAGTTGAACAATTACTGCGGTTCATAATTCATCATCGGACGTACATATTTTCTACAGGAACGAAGTCACAGACACGCGACGACCCACAATTTCGCCGCTATATTACATAATCAGCAACGTTGTGCCATACTCAATTGAGAACTACTTGAAGAATATTGAATTTATAATTCTTTTATTACTTTTCTACTAACAACCAGCTGTGAATGTCTCCACAAATGAAAAGGCAACCAGACGTATTGTTGAACGAAGTATTCACACTCAAACATAAAGTGAATAAATTTATAAGTGTATACTGAACTCAACAGAGTGAAATGTGCGCGAAATGTTTTCTGGCATGACTATTAACCGCAGAAAACCGCCCGGACCTGCAAGATTGAGAAATATCCTCGAAAAAAAAAATGCTATACTCACCAAATGGATGGACGGTAAAGAACGAATAAAAACTTGACTACTATTTGAATGATGGGCAGGTGTAATTACGGAAATTGACTATCGCTCAATCCGAGATACATAAAGAATTCTCCTCATTTGATATACACACAAAAGTTCGCTGGCTTATCGACGTATGATTTTAATTAACCACAGAGTGATATCATAATTCCCATACAGGTGGCGGCACAGAAGATAAGTTTTCCGCTCGAATGTGGTGAAATCTACATCTATCAAATTATGATGTCACATCACATTAACCTAGATCATAATATCGGAAAATAGCAGGACCACGGAAGATTGTGTCAGCAATGTCATGTTGTGTCTGTTTTCTACAACAAATAGAAAAAGATATCATAAATACACTTTTCACACCTTATTCTTCAATCGCTTCTGATTATCATGCATCTGAAAAACAGTTCAAATAGTGAAAACGCTGAACAGTACAAGGATCATCAAGGACGAGAATATACTTTGTCTTAAGATGTATACGGATATGCTACACTTGTTCGTCTACGGACTATTTAGTAGCCAACGTACTCAATCCTCAATTTCTCGTTGTGCCATTAACCATTTACCTGATTGGCTGATCTAGATGTTGATCTTCACAAAATATTTGCAATTGATATGATTACACCTACATTCTCATCATTGCGTCTTCCCCCTTCATGTAGTCTAACTTCAATCAACACATACTATTACATATAGAAATATCTGTGTGCATATTCCTTTTTAATTACTACATGGCACATTGATGTTTTAGAGGTGTGCAGTGGAGGAGAGCTACCAGAAGTAGAAATAATCAGCTTGCTCGAGGAACAGATACCGAGATACCGCCTGCGCGCCGACACTCTTACTCAATTTCAAGGTAACATTTACAAATTTGAAGTGATAATCTTACACAACTTTATTGATTCGAAAATCGTTATCACATATCTAAATCCGCCACGCAATGTTATGAGTCTTGAAGCGTTCCAAATATATCAACCCGAAGGATTCTATTTCAAATTTGCCTTCACTCAAAGTGGATGATCATAATCCAAATGGAGACCAATTAATTTGTTTCGAATTATAAAATATAAATGACTGAAAAAAAGTGATAGCATATATTGAGTTGTGACAATACCAAACTCATCTCGTCACTCTTCTAATAATCGAACACAAATGTACACAATCATGTGAGACTATACATTCTTATTTAGCTGAAAAAATTTCGCTTTTCCGACATACACTATTGATGTTTGGAACGTACTCTCGCTATATCCATGGTGTTTCTAGATCCACATCGCAGTGTCAATAACCTCGCTATACAACTATACGCCTGTATGACTAATAGAAACTAACAAATGTCACTTGCCTGCCATTGATGTCAAGATGTCATATTATCCACTTTGACTCATACGAAGCTCCAGTAGCCACACCTGAAGTGCATCGTTCAAGGCTATGCCCGGATCCCCAATGTCTCTAATATTACATTCGATACCGCGCTATTTTTCTTTGGCTTCTCACTCCTTCCACGAAGACTATCTTAATTCTATAAAATACTGAATGAAGTTTCTTCACTTCCAGGATACGAGAACGCAGATTGGTTTATTCCGTCACCAGTATTGAAGGCAGAAGAAGCCGATTTCAAATTATCACCGGATCAAATACGTGAAACGCTTAACTACTTCAGTGAGTACAGATTTCCCCTTAATTCTTTCATCGCTGATCGAAATTTTCATCCACGTTGAAGGCGATCATTCTGAGAGGCCCAGCCAATCATGTTTTATAATAACGATTGATGCGATAAAGTGCAAAATATAAGAAAAGAAACTACAAACGTAGGAGAAGTTAATGAAAATCTTCACGAGGAGGGAAATATCGCAATGGATATTGATTACACTGATTGATGGCTAATGATTCTTAAATCTCTGCACGACGTTTTTCTTTGTTTACAACGACTGTAGAAAATACTGTTTGTGCTTTATCTATGCTCCTGATGTATTCAACATTCAGGCATCCATCATTCAATGCGACTTTGAACATCGAACTTGAATGTTGGAAAATGATCGTATATGATCACGGACGAATGTGTTCTGGTGTTTTAACGTATGGTAAGCCAGAACCAGATGGGCATCGACACAAACTAGTAAAAAGATGACATGTGAAAAGAATTTTTGAATCACTAGCTCTTGTTTTTCTCCTGAATTCAACTGCAACAGAAGAAAGAAATCAAAGTGAAGCTCACATTAATTATTTTGAAGTTGATGCTATTTGAAGTATGTTAATACCTCATGAAGGGCTGATTGACTTTCTCGATTAGATAAGCCACAATGAAGTAGAAAGTGGAATTATCACTTTTTGTCCACATCTATTTTCCGCTAAAAATTACTGAATTTATAGGCCCATCAGTTGATAATGATGGGGGGTCGAGGTACCACCTCAAATCGAATATATATCATCACAACATAATTATAACAATGTTCACATCCACTTCCTCTCTACTCTCACCATTTCTTTAACTATATGTATGCTTTTATATAATTTTTCGCACGAAAATAATCCAATAGACAAGTTCGCCTTTTTATTCCATCTAACAGACGTCAGTTCTATTCACATATCGACGTCATATTGATCTAGTTGTTCGAACGTAATACATGAATTGCGGAAAAGAGATGAAACTGACTCAATGAGACCTTGCCAGTCTATTTGGCAATGAGCACACAGGAAATCTTGCATCCAGGTCTATACACAATTCATTCCTACTTCTTCCATGCATTCGAAAAAAGTTTTTTTGCCCACATCACCTGATATGGAATCATTTCGAGTCTTCTCCATTTGTATCTAAACCCATTGCACTGTAAATTGCATTGCTGAACCGTTCTCCAACCTTTTACAGATTATAATTATGTTGGTGAACGACTTGAGAATTAGCGTTCTCTACAATTTCACAAAATTATAAAATAGAAAAAATTGGCGCATTGTTGCATTACCTTTTATTCGGATACGTTAACATGCGTGTGATGTTGGTTTTCGTTCGAGTCAGTTCCATAAGGAAACACAGTCCCACCATTGTGTAATGCTGTAATTGCGAATATATTCCAACACTCAAGGAGATATCAAATGTTTAATTGTATGAGAAATCTCTCGAAGATTTCATCAATGTTTATTATACCATATGTACATACATTACTCAGCTGACAACATTTTCACGCACTCCAAATGATTGTTATAATAAAAACGGGCTACACCATCAAGCTCAACGCCGACTCACGAAAGTTGCTCACGTTCTTTGAGAGTGATAATTGAATATTCGCTGACATGTACAACAATTAAATGATTGTTAATAAACGTGAATGTAACGAGCTAACGCGTTTCGCGAATAACTTTCTAAGCGACTCATCCGTGCTTTTTTTCTTCCTCTTTGTCGGGACCAGATCTACACCACGCACCATGATGTATCTAAATGAACGTCAAGGTCAATATGCATTCCCGCTTCAAGTATGTACATAACCAGTTTCACTCTCTTCAGAATGTTTCATACCCCACTCGTAATCAAATGACAAATTCAACTTACATGAAAATTACAATATGTAGAATAATAGAAATATGAAATGAAGTTTTTATGATTTACTGCACACTCAATCCAATTCAGTCGGAACTCGCAATATATAATTATTTTATTTTCTGTCGGGCTAATCTTATCATACTTTTTATTTCGATGGAGCTTTTTGAGGATTTTTTTGTTATCTTAAATAATCAAGAACCAATTTATTGTTGAAAGAATCCCTCAAGTGGGAGCTCATAAATGTTTTGATTCAATTACTGTCGCGGAAATAGGATCATGCAGTAAACTAAATGTCTGATTTGGGCATGATATTGAGGTGTGAACATGGTGAAGTCGATTCGTTTAGAGTGCACCTTACTTGTGTAGGCTTACAAGAGCGTCGATAAAGCCACATGCGCACACTCAATCCAACTTCTCTACATTTTTGTCGGTCTCACTATCTCTGTCACTCGAATGCGTCGAGTTGGTGGAGGTTGGTTGACTCGCCGGCGAATAGTGGACTCCGGACTTCTACCGACGCTCGCGCTCCGCTCAGTCACATTCGTTCAGTTCTCCGCATAACTACGCGCGAGTGACACGTGTTTCTGGAATTTGTGTGATCGGCGAGTATTCACATTACCAACTTATGCGAATTGATCAAAAATAATATTCAATAATTCTCCATGTGAACAATTCATCCAACATTGTGAGTAATTAACAGTTGCATTGAGAATTTTAATCAATGATTGAATGAATACAAAATAAATTTCATTCATTGACGAAGTGACGACAAACCGATTCGATCGTTTGATTTGTTTATTGCTGAAAAGAATTGCACTTGTTGTCATACTGTTCTAAAAAAATGAAATGGGTGTCGCTGTTGAAATTGAGAAAAAGAAAAATTATCAGGTTAGCTCATAAAAAAGTCACTTTTCGGTTGGATTGAGGAAACTTGTCCTATTTTGGAAAGCAGTGATTGACGATTCTGAATATAAACTCTTGAGATTCAACATTCTAGTATTGGATACATTAAAAATCTTAGTTAATCCATCAACTCATCTCGAGACTTTCCCTAAAGTTCACCGGCATTCATAGGTTGCTACTTTCATGCTAATTCACCCTACTTGTGGACAACATATAAATAACTACGATTCTACAAAGTGACCGTGAAACATTGTCACGGATTTCTGTCGAATCGACTCCTGCATCGCGTTTCGACTCAGGTGAATTATGCTAACATATATATTGTAAAGTGATATTTTATATGCAGTGAACTGTCTCGTTGACAGTCTCGACAATTCATGCTTGAAATTTTTTTCCTCACGTAATCCGCTAACTTTGTAACATTCTCCAACATTTCTAGTTCGGAAAAAAAATATGATAGTATAATTTGTTTGGATTATTGGTTCAATGTTATCTCAATTGAATGTTAATTACATGTTGATTCAAATGTTGAATATATGTCATCTGATATATCTGGGTATAATGAAAGGACGAAATATCCATGATGAAAATGAATCAGTACAATACGATTGCTTCAACGTAACATGTCTTCAGAATCGAACTGGTAGAACATCGCTATATACTTCATGACCGTTAATCCAATATGAAGACTCATGTCAATGACTCGCCAATCCCCTTCTCTACTTTCGTTGTCTAAGTATGAAAAGTATAGGAGTGAATAGTTCCACTCACTCTATCCATCATCTCCTATTACATAAGTTGAATTGATTTCTGTTATGAGAGTCTTTGACACATACACAAAGAAAGAATTCCCTCCATTCATTTTTGTTTCGACCCAGTTGAGATGGAATTTTCCCACCGCCAATTCATAAATCCATGAACACATTCTCCGATTCGCTTCAGATGAGAAAAAAATATCAGCGTATGTCGATGTGATCGTTGTGTTTACTTTGCACATGTTAACGACTTGAGTGTGGCATTACTGTACTGAATCTACAAGTCGGTTTCGAGAAAAAAATAATAAAATTGATGATCATTGATCAAAGTCTATCAATTGGTTCGTAAAGTTGTTCAGAATCATTTCATGTAATACCCTTCACCAACGCTTTTGTTTCGTTTTGTTTGTCTTTCGAAGCCACGTGTCGATGAATGTTTTGACGTTGCAAATTCTTCATTGCCGTCAAAATGTAGACACTCTACCAACCAATGCGATCACCTTGATTTGAATGTCACCGTAAACTAGATAATTAATTGTCGTATCGTCGGTAGAACTGAAGCTGTAAGAAAATCATTACCAAACACCAGAACGACAGATATAATCTTGATTCCACCAGTCATTAAATATAAATATAGCAACTCATTGCAAGCCCATTCATTCAATGGATTCAAAAATGTCGTAACCTATATCATTTCATCCATTTCAATCGAGTAATTGTAGACAATATCAAATATAATTCCCGATGTGAAGACATCTCGATTCTGTTGGGAATAATTTGTACTTATCTTCATCGAATTATAATGCATAAGTTGACATAATTTGACAGAAAAATGTAAAGTCTGCCAGTTCAATTACTCTTCATGTTTTTCCTCCCACAATCACCATGCATTGTCATTGTATAGGTTGAATGACAACAACACAACTCCAATAATTCACTGATGGCTGGACAGGCGACAATAATTTTTCAAATGAGGTTATGTTGGTTATCACCTTCTCGCACGAGGCAAGACAAGTTCATTGAATCAATTTCCGCTGGTCTTTTCTCATATGACATCAAAACTTTACAATATACAACTTCAATTGATAATTTTTTCTCTTTTTCAAAGTATTGAAGATGAAAGTTAACAAATAGATCCAAGTTTTGAATGATCACTATTCGACTCCGTAATTATTGTCATGTTTGTTGCAACAATTCCATATTGAACTTTCCCACTTTCATTCGCAATCCAACTATTACGAGCATTTAATATCGTCCAATTATTCATCTCGAAACACCTCAAGGTTACATACAAGTTGCTTAACCAATAATTCCACATCTCCATAGATGATCAGCAGAAATACTTCACCTGATATTAGAGTTTGTCGGGTCAAATCTGACGAAAGAGTACCGCAATGTTCCCGCATTTTCTCCCATCTATTCAATTCTTCGCAGTTACCCCTTCGTTGTTCACTACTATGTGTAGAGAAACTCCGTTGTACTATTGTGCACACTCGAATGTTGAAATATTTCCACCAGAGAAGGGTCTGAGTGAAAATACCAAGTTGTAGATTCACAATTGAAACTAATACCATGACCTTCTCACTTGCGATCCGAGTTCATTATTTTCCCAGGGTTTATCCTTAAGTGCAAGCATTGTTAGAACGTGAGATTAAAAAAATAGCAAAATATGGCAACAAAAATCAAAACGATCGGATGCGCAGTTTGTCGATCAGTCAAATATAAAAAGAATGAATAATCATTTCAGCTTTCTCTAGTCTATCGCCGAAAAAAAAAGAAACTGAATCAATGAGAAATAACGACCGATGAAATTAACTTTCGAGACACCGAAACGATGTAGTGTAATGAGAGAAGCCTCGTCCTGTCTGGTACGCCAGTAGGAAATCTCTGTAATTTGTCCATGTGAGAAATAAGTGAAACGCAAAGGAAAATTCAAGCTCTTAGACTGCTGAACTCAGTTATGACATGAGCAACATAAATTCTGAAAAATCATCAACACCTGGTCCTGAAGCTGGTGCCGCAATATCCAACACCACAATTGCCCTTGGAAATTCAACATTCAACCGTCTCGCCTTAGATGTTTCACTTGCTGGTGTGTCATTCAACAACAATGAAATATCAACATCATCACCTGCGAAAACCTGTTCGGGGTTTTCGAACCTTGGGAGTATACCGGAAAATGACGAGGCGGGATACGATGACGAATTGTGGGAAGACTTTGGGGTCATTGAATATCTCAATAGAAAACTTGGGATGCCAGACGAAAGCACGGAAGAGGAAAGAGTTGAAGCATTAAGAGAAGTACTCCAAGACACTGACATTCATGAGGGTGATGGTGATTTATCAGAATTCCTCTTCCATGTTGCACGTACAAAACATGGGAAAATTTACATCAGGGTCATCAGGACATTACTACTCAATCGAGGTATATACTTGTCGATAGACGCAAATATACATTTTTCCGATGAATTGATTTACTTAGGCATGTTGCCAATGTGGTCTGTCTTTTTTATGTCGTTATCACGATTCAATATCTCTCATGTGAGAATTCGATTAGAAATAGTGACGAAAAGAACACGACGTGGAAAAAAGTGCGAATGCACGCGATTCTCGTTCAATATTTAATGAATAATTGAGTTCCCGGCATATCTGTGTATGCAATACCGCTAGAGTCTTTTTCCTTTGCAACTGATAACAATGAAATGTGAGTGTTGACTCAAAGCTTCACATCGTGGAAACGAATTCACCATTCTTCTGTTTTCACCTACTCAGTTTATTCCTTACACTCAATTGTATATTCAGCATGATATGAAGCATGTCTGGAGCAATGCGTATCTCAACATATAAAGTGTCGTCAAACAATTCAACTTTATCTCTAATTTTTTACACACGTTGACAAATTCAATCAAGAGCTATTTGTTAACTCGTTCGAGGTTAGTTTACACCACAAAAACATCCAGAGTGTATCCATCTTCGCATATCCGTCCGTATGACATTCGTAATTATAATGTTTATCGTGACCACAGAGTTTCCTCAATGTCAATAATGATAAAAATCGCACGATTTACTTATTTTCCGTCATGTGGGCAAAGATTGAAGTGTGCAACAATTACAGTGTACACTTTCTATTTCATTTCCTCAACGCAGATTAATTGATATTTTCGACCATTCAGAGTGTCATCGAATGGATCAAATCAGAATATCAATACCGAAATTTTGATAAATCTCATGCGAACCACCAGTCTTGTGCGTCTCCAATAGAACATTTTGCAGCTGATGTCGATGATTTTGCAATTGCTGATATCAGAGTGGAATATTGTTTACTGTTTGTGCCTAAAATTCAGAGTTTATTTTCATAGTATCACTCAATTCAATACAACGATAATCAATAATTGATAAGGAAACATGATTACCATTTTTTGCGATCATTGTTGATGTTTTATCTCACTAATCAAGTTTATAACATCAATAATATTTCTATCAGACGAAAAATAATTTCCGAAGAGTTCTATCACTCGTACAAAGACCGTAACACCGCAATCTTGAATTGAATATCCGACAAAACTAAGTGGGACAACGAATTATTTGAACCCAATTATCAACATACCAAATCTCTTCGTGGAACTAAAATTACTCATTTTATGAATGGATGATTAATGGCTGATTGTACATAGTATTCATAGAATAGAACAGGATTAATTATATTGTGTAATTCAATAGTATCTAATGATTGGGTTCACCAAAAAAGTAGAACTTGGTGGACCTTGAAGTGTCACACAAATGTCGATAATTTATGAAGATGGCACACTTTCCTCCGACTTTTCGAAGCGAAATTCGAAACTGACCGAGCAGTGGGTATTGCGAATGTGATATAGTCAGAAATATTTCGCACGGTCTAACACACACAACCAGAGATGTACCATGCACTGGGAAGAAGACATCTTTTTTTCCGATTCAATCTTGCAATTTGCATTATTGATTCTTCATCTCTTCCATTTTATACATCTGCGATTCATAGAGTGATTTCATGGGCAATATGTTCCAGTGAGTGTCAAAAAATCCTCTGTGTCACTGATGGTAAATTGAACATGAGACAAATATAATGAGATATTTTATATGTGACATTCAAAGAAACTCCGGAGTTAGAAGTGTAGGATACGTAGTTATAAATAGAAGAACTGAAAACCGGGACCCGTTCAAAAATTTTGTTACTCCCCACTGTCGTTATTTTTCTTTGAGACTCTTCCACTCCCTGAATTCTCCGGACAGTTGCTTTCATTTTCCAACCGCCCCACATATTTGTATTTGCGCGCGCAACCGTGCATTCCCATTCTCCGTTTTTCCTTCCATTTTTATTCCGCGTTTCACTCTCGTTCCTTACAATCTACAACGACGTTTTCAACATGGCGGATCGATTTATTAACACTACTGACGTGAAGTCCCGTGATCACCATTCCCAACTGAGTAAATATCAGTAATCAGTGATCATCAGCTGACTATATTGTATTTTGTGGGTGTTTAATGTGACCGATCTTCATACCCGAGATAAGTGTCAATTATCAAAATAAACATAAGCACCACACATGAAAAATATAAATTGACGAAACCACAAAGCATTTTTCCCTGTTTTCTCAATGCTAACTATGCGTCTGAGAAGCATTTTATGAACTCAGTGTTTTTGACAGCGTATCTCTCCATCGTTCAGACGATAGGTTTCATGGTAAATACATAGTTATCACAATATTTACATATAATTTTTAGGTTATCCAAGAAGATTCGTCCACAGCATATTCCGATGATTCATTATATAATAAATAATGCTCAATTTCCAAATTGCTCCTCGTATTCGTCCGTATATTTTTGCTCGACTGATCTTGTCATCTTCGATAATTCGATTTACACAACTCCACATATGAATCTAATAGTTATTTGAAAAAATTATGGTTATGAATTTACCGTTGATGACGCAATTCTCTTTACATTGCTAACACTCAATGACTTATACCATGCTGGTAACTCTCCCTGTCCCATTATATCATGGATTGAATTTTATCATGAAAATCACAATGAAAGTTTCAATACTAATTCATTCTGTTTCTCATTTCCAATTTTCTGCTGTTACCATTGAACCTAACTATCTTTTATTATCTGGAATGAATTACATGATTTGCCCGTTTCATTATATTATATGCATGTGCACTTTCGTGATTCTTAATCGATCGCAACTTTTCTGACGTCAATCTCACTTCTCATAAATTCGAAATATTAATTTCTCTTAATTTCTCTAGCCACATGCATAATTTTTTCATACATTAAATTCATGTTCACTATCGAAAGTTTCGATTGTACCTGTTTTGAGCCTCCAGTTTTTTTTTATCATGGCTCATGAAATCCACTTTTGTATCTGACCCCGGTCCATTGATGAGAAGAACGAACACAAAAATAGATAAAAATCTGATGAAAAGCGGTCCGATATTATTGATACTGCACTTTTACTGCAGAAACAAAATACTTTGAATGCATCAAATAGTCTTTGTCGCTTGCGATTTGCATTCGTCAGTGTCACCGTGCGTCCATCCTTCTTAATCCGACTCACAACGGGGGTAGTTTTGTGAGAATATTACAAGAGTTGCAATAGTAAATAGGTATCTTGGATAGTCAATGAGATCGGTCGTTACTGTGAACGCACTACGGATTATGAGTACAACTAATTGAAAACCCGAAACTTTCATTAAGGCAAGTTCTTCAGGTAAATTTCGGGCCTCATGAGCTTTTGTATCCCCACCAAGGAAGGAGAAGTCCATTACCTAAATTCTCGTCCATTTCCAAACGTGACTTGATCACGTAGAAAAATTCTGACAATGATACGCACTTGGAAGGTTCTTAATAATATATCGTGAACGGATCCAGAACTCAATTTTGATAATTTGAATCAAATTTGTGATTGTGTTATTATTCGATATCTCCAATAAACGTAGAAATAAGAATCGTGTAAAAATAGATGTGGAACAATTGTGATGGTAGCTCTTGGTGGCGCTTTGGGTCCTTGTGGGGCCGGGGCAATATTGTGGAGGATCTGGAGCCAGAGGAGAATCGTGCGAGTACCAGCAACGAAACACCGGAACCTGTCGCGTCATGTCATGACTTGTCAAGCAGTGTCTCCAGTCATGATGAAGATCCGTATGAATATGATGAAGATATCCCAAAATTACTGGGTCAGTTCGAAGACATTGAACATGTTTACAATGGCCAAGGCGGTATGTCACTACATGAAGAGCAACGAACATCATCAGCCTCATCTACTACCGGGGTGACGCCCTGCTGGAACTGCAATGGCCCTGCTAGTAGTGGTTCACCGTTATTTCTTCTTGGTTCACCGGCTGAGGCACCCTACACATGCATTTCTTGTCAGTAAATGAATAATACAGTCACAAGTGTACCTAAACATTGAAAACGAATCAGTATTATAAAAGCACCTAATACTTTGTATACTCACGTCGACTCCAGAGCACGTATCAATCTAGAAAGAATTTAAATTAGCTACGAGCCTCAGGCTTTTTTTCTATCAATTGAGATGCCTGCAGTTCGATAATCTCTATGTCTTTCATTGATTTTTTGGCTTTTAACAATTATGCTTCAGTTTTTTTACTCGTGCATTTCCGATCAACATTTTGCTTGGTTCTATTATTGCCAGGCCGTTCAGTTTAAGTGATACCTTTTCTATGTTCCATAAATATGCGTATGCGTGTGTGTGTGTGCGTCGCTCTTGTTTCTATACATATTATGATTATCGAGTGACTTTAATGAGGCCTGAAAAAAATAATCAATTTTATCCTACAAACAAGATATTAAATTAATTGACTGGGTCCCATTTCGCGCTCCAATCAACAGTAACACAAGCATAAAGCCATTACTCACTAACGCAGCGTAAATGAGTGATTCTCATAAGTAGGTTTATTTTTTACACACATACACACACATGCAACGCGGAGAAAAGTCCTTGTCGAGAAAGAGGTTCCCAATTCCTAATCATAACATTAAAAAAAAAAATGTAAATTCTCACTGTGCGCACGTGGGTTGGGTGAACAGGATTTCAGCGGCTGCGCCGCACTGTACATCTCCGAGACGCGTCAGAGACGATCGATAAAACGTAGAGGGATGCAATTGTATCTCGTGTGCAAGAATACCACATCCCTGTATGCAACGTTTTTGATTGTTGCTCACATATTAATGTGTGTTCAATGTTCAAAATAACCGCGCGTATAACGCAAGAAGCTATCGTTTGTGCAAAGTACTTCAGATAAGAGTTTTAAATATAATATTTCATTTTACTACTGTGTCCGGAAGATCTGTGGCACTACCCGGTCTGCATTGTCACTGATGTGAATTTTCCACACCATTCGTAATCATCTATAAATAGATGATAACATAAAGGTCATAAAATAGTGAAGAGTCAATGTTGTCAAGGAACCTGGTCATATTGAAAGTAAGGCGCGATATTGTGAAGTTGCAGGAGAACCCACATGATAAATTTTCCTCGTTAGGTATATTAACATAAAAATAATGAAAAACAATATATTTCATAGATAAGCGAAATGTATTGACTGATTTGGCTGGCCTCTTTGCGTCCAATAATTTTTTTCATTCTTTTTCTTGTATTCAACGGCAGTGATGATAAAATGCACTTCATTATTTGTTTTTATTTTTGTACTTCGATTTTATTTCAGTGTTATTAATAGTCAAATGTATGTTAATTCAATGTTTCAGTTTTATGTAGCAATCGAGTGAGCCAAATGACCAAAACCTATAATGATATAGAAGCAGTGACAAGGCTTCTTGAGGAGGTAAATACATAGATTTAATTTGTTGAATATATCGTTACGATTCATAAAGTATCCATTTCACTGAATAAACCATTCTGTTTACCTGCAGAAAGAGAAAGATCTGGAGTTGACAGCACGTATTGGTAAAGAGCTCCTGACGCACAATCAAAAACTTGAAACGAATGTTAATATCTTGGAGGCAGAATTGAAATCGGCGAATGAAAAAATAACGCAATTGAGTCATGAGTTAATTAAGAAAACTGAATTAATCCAAATATTAACGAATGATGTGGAGGAGTCAAGTTCAGATACCAGTACACCAACTGGTTTGCGTAGCATCAACCTTGATATTATGCAGAGACGAATATTGTCACTAGAGGACGAAAATAAACAATTAAAATCTGAATTCACACAGCTCGTTCATGAGACAGACGACTGTGAAGCTCAAGAAGCACGATTAGTTAAGGATATTGCAAGTCAGCTAGCAAACGCCAACATGGAAGTAGATGGTATTGCTGAAGAGCTGGGACGGCAGAAGGAAGAGAATAGATTACAGCACGAACAAATTACCAGTTTAACAGCTAAATTAGCTGAGACTGAATTACGATTAGCGCAATTGATTGCTGAACACGATGACATAAGCTCGACGCTCGTTATTACAAGGGATAATCAAAATACGTTGGCTACCGAGCTTGCTGATTTCAAAGATAAATACGCTGAAGTTGTGAATCTCCTTGCAGAAACGCAGGAGCAATTGAGAAAGCAGAGGAAAAGTCGAATGCCCAGCGTGAGAGGCGGTTCGTTCTTTCCGTCTATGAGTGCTGTGCCACAACCCGATTCAATTGCATCTGAACTCGAGTCGTCGCTATATTCTGAACTCAGCCTTGATTCCGGCATCACAAGCGATCGAATCCCAACTTACAAGAAAGTATTTGAGACAGTCCGAAGTGTTTCCAAAGTATCTTATGGAGGTGCTGATCCCAATCAGTTTCCAAGAATAGGTTCCATGACTACATCAACGTTATCTATGTCCGGCTCTGGACCGCGAATGAGTTCTGGACTCACAAGGCCATACATGGCCTCCGGCTTCCCGAGTTTGGATTCGACTGGCCAGAGTGATAGCGAAGGTTCTTTGCTCACTGATTCGGAAGAGTATCCAGGTCCTCATCCAACTGGTGTTCCTGGTGCACCAGGCGCAGCTGATCTTGAAGCGGCGCTACGTAGACTTACTCCAGCTGAAGTTATCTCAAGGCGAGCGTGTCTTAGTAGTGGCACTGGTTACAATTTTGATTATGATGGTGGTATTGTTCAATCACCACCTACACTCATACCATTTGGATGTCGGACGCCCGATAGTATAATGTCAACGGGCAGTTATGGGAATTTGAGTGGATACAGTGGGAATTCATCAGGCTGGCGTATACCAGAAAAATTACAAATTGTCAAACCAATGGAAGGCTCTCAAACCCTCCATCATTGGTCCCAATTGGCGACACCAACACTCGGTGGATTATTGGAAGACCGCCCTGGTGTTAAAACACGTGGTGGCCGTGGATTAGAAGATCTTGGATTGGAAACTTTCACTCTAGCAGATTTGGAAGAGGACGAGGAGTATACGAACCCCGGAAAATTATTCCAGGACACGGGCTCGGTTTATACATTCACTAATAGTACAGTTCTGCACCCAGAAGATCCAATGAATGTTATGTCGAGTGTGATGAGCAGTCGTGTTGCAACCGCGCCAAGCAGTGCGATGAATTCTGGTTTTAATACCCCGAGGACACTATCGAGACGCAATTCCACGTCGACATTCTCGACGACATTTGGTCTCGCCAAAATGCTCAATGAACGAGGTATTAAAGCCGTTACACCATCGTGCATTACAACACCAAGTGGTGAGAGAAATTTCACACCTACGGCAACACCTTACAACAGCCCTGACGGATCACCACCAGCATCACGAGCAACATCTCCTGCACCATCTAGTAATTCTATGTCGTTCGGGTTATTCAGTTCTGGTGCAGAACTACTGAAGCGAACATTCGGCAACGATCCTGCTGCAACACCACCGCCGCTCGCTGCACAATCTAAAAGAAAACGGAAGCCAGCATTATCTAGATCTGAGAAGAAAGCCCTGACGGGGATTCGTTTGGTAGAAAAATTGGAACGCATCGGAATAGATACAATTATGGCAACCACTGCAAGTTCATCTATTTCACCATTGGCACTCCAGGGAGCGTTGTGCACTCGTAGATCTGTAGAAAGTCCTATGGCGCAATTGATGTTCCTCAAAGGCTCAATGTCCACAGAGAAACTCGGCTCGTCAGCATCATCACTTATATCTTCCTCTAGTAGCAATGATTCTTTAGCGAGTTCGGAACCTAAATCAAGACAGGAAGAAAAAAATCAATCTGATCAGTCTGTAAGATCACTCCCATGGGGAATGAATTCTCGTGACATACGATCGTCACGACAGAGACGCAATGGAACTGGCACTACCAGATCTGATCTCGGACAAGTAAAACCTGCAACAGTACCGCCAGTTAGCAAAGAATCCGCAACGCAGTCAGCGTTGGGCACAATCAGCTCTTTATTATTTGGACGTAAAGGTGGACTTTTGTAAAAATAAAAAGTGGTCATTCGAGGCAACAGTCATTCTCGAAACCTATGGGGTACACTTGATTGAATATGTATTAAGTCAAATTGATTTAATATTTCATTTTAAATTTTTGACAATTTCTATTTGTGAAAATTAAAAACATGGAGGTTGTTTGTATGCATTAACGAGGTCATTATTAGGGCAACTTGAGTGACCTATGTCGTTTTCCGCCATTTTTTATCATCTAGAGGAGAATACTATTTTTTTTACATACTTTACGCGTGGCTAGATCAGCCGTTTTATTTTATTTGCAAACAACACTAGTCAATGAAGTGTGTATGACGTAAGAGAATAAAGTGTCAAACGAATATATGTTTCATACGGAATTGCAGTGAAGACGAGTAAGAGTGGCCTTGCATAAAACACGTTTTATCCGTGAAGGGTTGTAATTGTGTGTATGTGTTGAAAGTGCGTAAATGTAGAGAGAAAACACATGTAAGTTTGGGAGTTGATAGCTCAGGTTCATCCAGCGGTAGTGAAGTTATGCCCAATTCGCATTTTTTCGGGTGTATTTTTTTTTCCTCATCCCTATCACAGGAGGCCGATGAAGTGTTCTATGTGCAATCATAGGAATCGGTGTAGTATATCACTCAATGTTATACTGTGTTAATCTTTTCCTCATTATTGCTACTGCCAGTCCTTATGTTCTGAGGACTGTGCATCTAGCGAAAATCCATGTTCATATTTATGATATTTATCAAAATATCATTTCTCATTCCCTTTTTGCATGTAAGCAGTTGGGTCGCTACCGACTGGATAAGTGTATAAAGTTATAAAAGTTTCGGATGGGTGCTCATTACTCGATGCAGCTTTGTATATAGTCGTACGAATTAATCTTTTTGCTGCATTAGATAACGATGGATATGGTCTTCGTGAAAAATTTCAGATGAAAATTTGTTTTTCATTAAAATCATGTCTTATTCGAAAAGGAGAACATGAGTCTTTTGTTTTTATTTTCTTTATCACATGGCCTAAATCAGCAGATGGATCAAGTGATTTCGTGTAAATAGAATCTATTGTTAGAATATAGGGGATGAAGGGGAAATACGGAATTCACGAAAACCTCTATTTATATCAAGAAATATGCAGTCAATTGAAAGCATACGCGCGAATACGCCGGTGAATGAGAATTGTTATGAACTGGACACAATGCGTTACATGTTTGTTTTCGAATTTAAAGTTGTTCAAACACCATCATCAATGTAATAACTTCAATGTGAACATAAAAAGAAAACGAAATTGTATTTAAGGTTTAAGAAAGACTACATTTTCGGAAATCCAAACGAATGAAATATTCTGGAAGCTATGTATCCTGTTAGTACCATCCCACTAAATCAATATCCGATGACTTCATTATGAGATTCACAGGAGTACCAAAATAGAACAGTAAATCATCAGAGACTCTGCCTTAGCAGTGTAAACTAGTTGAAACTTGAATATTGTTATCTGTAGCTGAGTTGAATGCGTTTTTGTGATATTGCCATGAGCGATTCTGCCCGCACATCCATATCATTTCACGATTCACATCATCTTAATGTCCCAAGAGAATTCTTCGAAAAAAAAAAAAAAATCTCCAACTGTAATGCATGATTCGTACAAATGTCCATATGGTCGGACTAAGTAGCCTTTCCAGGAGGTTATTTAATTCTTTGAATTCAAATATCAATTGCCATGAAGAGATATATTTGAATATCATCCAATCCGAATGAACTACAATATAATTACAATCATCATTCATCTGAGTTATGAGTTGACATCAGCTATATCCGTGCTTTCACTTTTGTTATCACTTCTTTTTATATATATTTCGTGACGAGTCATTAGTTTTTGAAAATGGCAGAAGAATGTATTAGTGTTGTAATGAAAGTCACTCGCACTGTTATCGAACAAATGTTTCAACTATTTAAATGCTTCGTACAGAGAATCAAACATGCAAGGTGTACACGAAATATATTTGAATATTTAATGATTTTTCTGAGTCTGATTTATTTTCATACTATGTGCAATATGACACAAGAATTGATTGTAAAATTCTTCAAGGATCACTCTCCCATTCGGGCCATTGTTGAATTTGTTGATATAATTTCTCACCAGGACTCGCAGTACTCGTTACCTGATTTGCTCCAAGAACTTTAACATTAGGTTGTAACATCCCCAATCCTATTCCACAAGTTATCAATTTGTGAGCAGCATCCAACATTCTCTCTGATGCATTTGTTCCTGTATATTTTTCAATTATTAATCATGATCAATTATGTTCTGATATCAACATACCTTGTACTTTGATCACAAACCTTGATAAGATCCAATGAATGCTATTCCTATTGACTTTTTATTCCAATGATAGGTATGTGCTCCTTCTTTGGACCATCCAACTCCTTCATAAACGTTCCCATCACCTCCAACCAAAAAACTATTGAACACATCGCAATTTATGGAATTTTTTCAGAAATGGACGGAAATTTTACTTTATCGGTAACCGAAATCAATGTTTCATAAGGTGGTAATAGAATTCACTCACGAGTATCCTACATCAGCCCATCCGAATTCATCCATATGGTAATCCTGAATATTTCGGACGCGACTGGCGCACGTAGTGAATGAGCGACATTCTGGAGTGACTGTATGATGTATTATGATGTAAAGCAGAGGATTTATGAGGTAATTATATACTGTTGATTCTCTGGCTAACCATCGAGCTCTGGATTTAATCGTTGGACACGAATTTTCTCCACCACCTTAAACAAAAACTCATATACTTGTGATTGAATCCTGCACATCATCAACCTGTTAGAATTATCACACTATACATACTTTCATTTATAAGTGATACTCCGAGAAGAAGTAAGATTGTATAAATTTTCAACATGCCGACTGGCGTTTCACTTCACAGCAACTCAATAAATGATATGGTCCTGAAGTATGTTCGAAAGTTAACCTCAGATAATAGGAAGCAGAGGGCAAAAGTTCGAACAAAACTGAGAGAATGCGTTCTCCATCATTGAACGGTATATGAAATTCAAGGAACATTCATCCATCACATTAGTACGATGCTCGATATATCAAGAATTATATAGTGATATGAATTAATGAGATGCAATTGCAACATAAACTGCAAGGTGGAATGAAAGAATATGGATGAGAACATGTTCACCAATGTGCAACAAATCTACAGTGTCGGGTGTTACCGATACGAAGTTAACTTGATGCTGTCCCATTGCTATTACTTGGGCACCAAAAATTCTGGAATTCCAGTAGTTTTTGGCTTTTTGAAACGTCAATACATTGCATGCATCCCGGAATATGAGAAATATACACTTTGAAGGTTTTTTTTTAATCTTTCATAGGTTTCTTTTATTTACAACGTTATACCGAAACATAACACCATACTCATGGTCAATTTTTTCTAGAATAAGAGCAGAATAATAATTTGTGATGCTAATTTTTTACTAAATTAACATCACAAATCCAAACTTAATGTCGGATACGATGTTCAATATATTCTCAAATATCACCAAAGAAATGAGTTGAGATCAGAGTTTTCAGACAAAATAAGCAAACAATAAAAACTTGAGCCTGATCATCATATTTTGTTCTCGACCTTCTTTTTTCTTTTGTCTGAATAAAAACTGTTGCCTTCGACGATGAAACAATAATGACAATGAGAAATCAACAATCGTTCCCCTCCACACAATTTAAAACGAAAATTGTTGAAGCAAACTTTGACCGTAATTTTTAAAGAAGAACCTCATAAATATGTAATGTCCAGAATATGCTTTGTAAATTTCTTTGAAGTTCGTTTTGTGGCTATTAAAGTATTTCAATCAAGTTGTAATTGACCATGAAAACATCTCACTTCCACATAAAACACAACATCAATATATATTCGAATTGGAAGAAGAAAAGGTTGTGTTGTCAGACGAAAAATTTGTTTTCTCTATCTCAGCTTCTATAATGTAATTTTCAACGATAATCTTTTCAAAAAATACGTTAAATGATAACGTGACAAGGAATGGAATAGAATATCACATGTTGTCAAGAATTTTTTTTTCGAGAGAAAGTGAACATAATCGTGAGCAAAATATCGGATTGAAAAATATGAATGAAAGTCAACTTTGAAAACATTTTCGAATATCACAATATTGCAGCTCAGATCACGATACCAGTCGTTCCAATAGCCACTTTAAATATAACATGATAGTTCAGGAGAATTCGGAGAATGAGAAGCATGATTAATGTTTGTTGTCACATGTTGATAATCATATGATCCAAAGAAGCAAACAGAAGACAGTCATGCGAAAGGCGAAGGGGCAAGTTGTGTAACAGCGTTTGCTGTATAATTGGAAAGTATCACATTGAAGAAATATCTTTGCTGAGAATAATTGAATTCAGTATCAATCTTTTGAAAATTTCGCATTGTTATCAAGAAGTTTCTATGTTATGGCTCCTGACGGAAAACGATTCCGGTGGGTTTGTCATGAAGCGGTTACCAGTATTCCAACTCGTGTGTCAAAACCTAATCTTGTGTATTGAATAAAAGATACTGCACAACACTGCATGAACATTCTTCGAAATGCCTATTCAATACAGCTAGATCTAGCTACCCATAACCTCTCTATCAACGTTGTCAGCGCCACATAGCATGACAAAGATTTTCAGTATATTTCCCAATTGTCGTCAAACAATGTGTGATGAATAACTGTTGATGGAGACCTTGAGACCATGTGGTTGCAAAGGCATTCGAACATGCCTCATTTGTGAAGAGGCATATCATATATCAAACCCGAACGCATCAAAAAATCTGAAAGTAACCTCCATGTGACAGTTTCGTAGAAATCAAATTAAATCATTGTGTGTTGATGTTAGTTATAGGTTATCTTACGTTACAGAGCCTCGACAGCTATGTCTACTGTCCTTCATGTGATAAAGCCTGGCCAGGATGGGATGTGGACATATACAAGCAACATCCCCATCACGAAGGAAATCCAATTGCATATCCTGGCGTTTACATAATGGTTCGAATCATTAATAATGTAAAAAAATTCTATCACATTTATTAGAATATTTTCATTCTTCATTTTAGGAAGATTTTCTGAATGAAAGTGAAGCAAAAACTCTGATGAAGGATCTTGACACTCTACCATGGGAAGTATCACAAAGTGGTCGGAGAAAACAAAACTTTGGACCGAAATGTAACTTCAAGAAACGACGACTACGAATGGGTACATTTAATGGTTTCCCCCGAACAACTGAATTTGTCCAAGAGAGACTTGCCCGCAATCCACTCTTGCAGGATTTCAAAACAATTGAACAATGTTCCTTGGAGTACTCACCAGAACGTGGAGCTTCGATCGACCCTCACATTGATGACTGTTGGATTTGGGGTGAAAGGATAGTAACAGTGAATGTAATTGGCGATACTGTACTGACGATGACACCATATCGAGGTCCGAAAGAACGTTATAATCTCGTTGACGTTGCCAAATATCCATCCGTCTTTCCATCTACGACTGCAGACAAGAAAACGCAACTGAGCACAGTCGGAGATATTGTAGTACGATTACCTATGCCAGCGAGATCGCTCATGATTCTCTTCGGTGCAGCACGATATGATTGGGAACACGCAGTACTGCGTGAGGACATTGGAGTGCGTCGAGTTTGCTTAGCTTATCGAGAATTCACACCTCCATATCTTTCATTTGACGAATCAAAAGATGAAGTGAAAATGATCTTAAATAAAGCCCAAAATTTTTGGTAATTCTCACGAGTAGGTTTACTGATTGATTTGTGCCGTGATACAAATTATACATCAGTGGTACAATAAAAAAGTAATGCACATATAAATGTTCTCAAAATAAAGATGATCTTCATTGAAATACATGTATATACGTTCGTACACTTTATCACCCCTGCGCACATACAGTCACCCTCTGACTTATCCTCCTCAGTTTCATTCGTAAAATTTAAGTCGAGTAGTCCACAGCAGATTTCTTATCTTGGAATATATTTATTTTAAATCCGAAATGTCGGTTCATAATATTTTTCTCGCATGCGTGCTGTCCAATGCGAGGATAGCGAAATCGCATTTAGCTTGCGGCATTTGTCTTCATTGGTTCAGGTGCATCCGACTGCATGTAAACAATTGGGAATGTGATAAAGGGATCCGATTTACCAAGTGGTTGGTAACCTTTCACGAGGCTTTCACGCAATTCCCATCGACGTTTCTCCCGCTCCGTTTTTTGTCTTCTAATTGCACGACCCAGTGTACAAGCAAACGTGATACCTGTGAACTGCAATACGAGTCGAATTATCTTTCACTGATAATCTATGATGGCAAATCGATTTTGGATGGTTTGTATCCATTGTAAAATTACTTGTATGAGAGCGATGGCGATGGCACCAGTACCAAGACTAATTGCACTCTGATGCACAATCCTTGACATGCGAGTCATGCAACCTTCCTCATATCGGCCACATTCGATTCTGTTCTCATCAATATATCGCGTCCAAGCACAACATGAATCTGGATGTGGCAATCCTTTGGGTGATACCATTTCAATACTGTCCCAGTCAGATTCACCATAACAGCCGCAACATTGTAACTGAAAAATTGCATATGCAAAAAAAAATGAGAATGTTCGCTTGTGCCGCTCACAGGGATGTTAATGTCGATGCGTTCTTACTCGAGACTGCATAAAGTCCATTGCATCAGCGGATTCGCGTGAAGTGCTGTACTGATGCATAGTCGTGTTAATTTGATCGGCTAGAAGGCTTTTGATGTTAGACTGAAGTGCGTATGCTGTTATAGCAGCTGATATTTCCAGAATTAATACGATTGATAACGAAACTGCAAACTAATAATATGTGCATGTTTACTCCATCAATATTTGTTGTGGTTTTTGATTTTTCACAGTTGACAGGAAAAATGCTAATGCTCACAACTAAAACCATGCATGTGCTTTCCTTGATTGCTCCACAACATCCGAAAAATGCGATAACGAACACCAATCCACCAACAACAATGAGAATTGTAGCTGGAGAAAAATAACTCGGATCTAAGAAGTGTTTGAAGTCATCATATACGGCGTATATCGTTGTACCAACTGATATTATCATCACACCAGTCAACTGTAAAAGATTTATGGTTGCATAAAATTTTCGTATTTTGGTTCCATACGCAATGCTTTGAAACATCGCTTCTCTTCGAGCATTGATGCCATTTGCATCAATGTCAGGACATTGAATACATGAAGGTACGGTTCCTATCAAAGTCCGAAAATATCAAGGTTTCATGAACGATGGAAGAATAACAGAGAAATGAAAGGAATGAGATTGTGCATTTCAATGAAGATGTATGAACTTGAATATGATATATCCTGTATCCGTCGTATAATAACATGAGCATTGGTCGGATATCATCTAAAAATTTCGTTACAATTATAAAATCTTCGTTATGTTATTTCGAAACAATGACAATTCGAGTCATTGTAAAGTATACAAAACTCCATCATATTGACCATATTATACTGTCAGATTGCATGTCTATGCATTATTGATTGCCTCACATAATTTCATTTTTCTATAGCCTTCATGTCTATTCATATACTGTTTACTTTGCGCTGATATTTCAATGAATATTTCAATGTAGTCCAAATTCAGTGGAAAAATATGAACATTAACCTAAAATTTACTTTTCACAGCAAGGATTTGAATATGTCCTGTAGTTTATTATCCGTATTGTTCATTGAAAATAAAATTCAATTGTCACGCTATATAACTGCAATACTGATAAGTGCCCCAAATACTGTTATGACCTTCGAAATTTTAATGCTACGTATCAACGAGTGAAGGTGACAGAAGAACTCAACAACTAAACAAAAAAAAAATACCTACTTTGGAACGAAGAAATGGAATGCTCGACATTATGTGAATATTTCATTAGTTCGAAACGTTGTATGTACAAACACGTTGGTTATATGAATTGTTAGATCCAAAAATTATAATCTTCACCTCGTCATCAATTTTATATTTCAGCATTGACTCATACATCCACACTCCGTCACAAGAATATACATACACCTATCTCTTATCAAACTGTTGCTCCAGGCATTATCGGGATAGAATTGTGAGAAATATGTTCTGGGTTCCCAATTTGCTTTGATGGAAAACAGGCGAGAATGAGAATATCATGACGTAATATCATACGTTTTTGGTGATATTTGAAATGGTGATCGTGATACATAAAAAGAATCAATTTACAGACCACAAACAAAGAGTTAACTGCGCAGAGAAGATACTTGATACATCGTAGACCAACGTCCAAGTGTGTCGCCGCCATTTTATGATCACGTTCGTTCGATTGAAGTACAAGAACAATAATATTTTACGAGTACAAGTGCTATAACGAACTCGCAAATAGCTGCTGTTGCTGCTACCGCAATGACTGATTCTTTCTTTCTCTTTCTGTTCCGCTCGTCACCTTCGTTGATATATTAATTTTTTCTCCTTATTCCTCGTTACTGATACCACCACCCACGGTCATACATGCAAACTGACAATATGTCGGATGGATTGTGGCAACGATGTTGAAGCACAAGCGATCAGGTGCAACACTTGTTATCTACTGATAATAAAATGAGACACGGACAACGAGCGTATAAATCCTGTCTGTGTGACGTTTTTCAGTCGACGAATTCAGCACGGAATATTGTATGCGGAAAAATCATTGCTTCCTCTATACGCACACATACATTGATTTCATTGAGTGTAGGAAAGTTGATGGTTACAATCAGATGGTAAAAAACAAAAAACACAAAATATTCGCGATGTGAGTGATCAACGATATCAAAATGACTTCTACTAAACATCACTCATGTTCATAATGTTTTATGAAAGTTAGTAATGTCAACGCGCTCACATTCCTCCTTTTTATTTACTCTTTTTCTGTATAATATCACTGACTGTGTGGAAGTGTTGGAAGAAAAATACAAACAATGAAAAATGGTTCGATATTACTATTTTATTGAGAATGAATTCAATGGATTGGCTATACAGTAAATACAAACACGCTGCTCCGACACGATGATTATATGATGGCATAATTAACAATAGGAGAGATGTAGGCAATGGGAGTCAGTTGGCGATAGTGATCACCTCAATGGTTGGTTTATAAATTTTATTTTTTTTTTTTTCATTCTCGCTTAGGTAATCCCCATTACCGACATCTCCCCTAAACGCGCTCCGAAACCTTCTTTCTTCAGTTCTCCCTTTCGTCCTAGACTGTCTCATAACTCAGTTTGATAGCTCGTGCCAAATAAATGGCGAACCATATACCGACAGCCTGGAAAATATGATTAGGGAGAGTATAGACACGTTGATAATTTTTCATTTGTTTCCAATTTCAATATCTATTCTGAAACGAACCTGTATGAAAGCTAACCCAATCCCCGCCCCGCCTATTTGAACCGCGTGTGCCTTGATGAAATGTGTCAATGCACCCAAACATCCGTCAGGAAACCAATTTTCCGGGGTTTCTTGGCAAGAATGTCCTTCATAGTCACCGATAACATGTCTACAACAACTTCTGGGTACTTGCTGAATATCGGAGATGATCGCCCAATCAGTCCCATTGTTTATCCCGCAACATTGCAGCTGTAATTATATCGGTTATTTTCCCGAAAAATTTTTTTGCGTAACTGAATGAGAATCTTACTTTCATCTGCAACTCATCCCATGTTTTTGCGTATGTTTTCGTTTCATTGTACTTCTCCATTGTCGTCTTCATCTTTGATTCGATAACGGTGTATGCGTCATTTCGAAGAACATAACCAGCTATGCCCGCCGATAATTCCAAGATAAAGATCAGAACCAATAATGCGGTGAACTACAACATCAATCATGACTTATCATTTGATTCTCGACTAACTTTTGCATCATTCTATCATAGTTGATACGGTAAAAATAAAAATTACCGTTAAGATCATGCAATAGTTCTCACGGACTGCACCGCAACAACCAAAGAATGCAATGAAAAAGATGATGGAGCCAACAGCCACCAGAAGAGTGGGAACAGAGAAAAATTTTTCATCCAACAAGTGCTGATAATCATCATATGCAGCACGGATCGTCACTCCAATTGATATAAGAATAATCCCTGTAATCTAGAATAATACAAATGAATATATAAATGTGAAATTTCTTATAATATCATAGGTGATTTACAGCTATTTACGTAACATATCGGCTTTATTGTGCATTTTAATGTGTTGAATTCTATTGTGACAACCAAATCCACAAAACCAATCGACAAATAATTGATTAATTGTGGAACTATTTGAAAGAAGAGACAAGTCGGTTTGACGCGTATTCATTTTAAAAATATCGGTTCAATTTTGTAGTATAGCTATCCGGTGATTATAAGTTTGGATATATTCTTTGTACAAGGGCTGCGGTGTCCGAGCGGTTAAGGAGATGGACTTGAAATCCATTGGGTTCTACCCGCACAGGTTCGAATCCTGTCCGCAGCGGATTTTTTTTTTCTCAATAATATTTTTGATGTTATTTAAAATGTCGATATCGATGAAAAAACACGATTGAACAGTTAGATAACCCATACTCAGTTTATTATTTATCGTTATTCTGTGATGATTCACGCACTATCACCAGAATTTCAGTCGCAATACAGAAATTTCCATAATTCACTGAGTTCAACTGTGAACGACCAAGCGACATAGAACAATATTTGACCTTGTATTGAAATGTGGAAGGAACGAGAAATATTGGCATATTATTGTGCACAAAGTATACATCGATAAGATATATGTCATGTGCAATCACATTTCATGCCTGACGCAACTTTAGATTGACACGTTGCCTAATGATTCATAAATATGGCCATTTTCCGAAACGTTTTTCATCTATTAATAATTTCAAAGAATTTTTGATGAAAACCTTGACGAAAACACTTTAAATTTCTTATATTTGCTTACACCACATTACATACAATTCTCTCCCGGCGAGTTCAGAATTGTTGTGAATCGCATGTCCTCACAACTAATGTAACAAAGTGCAGTTCCGGAAAATCTCACATTATTATATCACAACTATCATAACAACACCAATCATGAGCATTTGATATGTACCAACAAAAATTGTATCGCACACTTACCACAAATAGAAGATTAAAAACGAACATAAGGTACTTGATGCACCTGGACCCCAAAGGGAGTTTCAAATCTGCCACCATGTCGTTGATTATTTTCTATGATTTTGCGGTAAACACTGAATGGATAATAACGAGGTCAATAACGAGCATCCAAATTATATCGATAAACAGTTGAGTAGGGAATATCTGACGAAAGTCTGGTAAATCACTCACCTGTGAGTCGTCGATACGACACGTTAATGTGTCGTTTTACCTCTTAACTGACACTGTTGCTTCACCACTCCACTCTTGCTCTCTTTTTTTTTCCACTTTTACTCTTTTTTCTCTCCCGCTCTTTTCCTCTTCCTTATCCCTTTATTTATTTATTTGTTTTTCCTCGTCTTGTTTTGTTGTACGTCGCTCGCCAACGTACTATCGTTAATGTCGTTAATATTATCAGGAACGTTTGGCTCTTTAGAAGTTTGCACATACATATGTTGATGCGCGAGAGTGAAACGGATAGAGGAAAGAGAGAGCACACGCCATGTGGCTACGTTTTGAGACAGTGCGCATTGGTGCGCATGTCTTACAGAGAATCAGGAACGTGAGCATCAAAATCCTCCGCCTTCAATATGAAAAAAAGTTTTCCTCATTTTTTTGAACAGACGCCAACTATAACACCAGCATTTCAATTGAGTTTTCCTCATTCACCAACATTATTACGCTGTTTTGAAAGGAATTCCACTAAACAATATGCTGAATTGTAGAGTTTCATCAATTGCCCTATCAAGAGACAGCATTGATGTGTTCCTGAGTCGAATGAAAGGGGCATAATAAATGCTATTTCTTGATTTATATCGGTGATTTCTTGCAGGTATAAGGGTGGTGGAACTGGGAAAAAATTTACACGATCCTATCATTGAGTAAAGTCAGGTGCAAGTCTGAATAAAAGTTATACGTTTGACGTCGCAATACAATGGGTGCAGAGTGGTGGAATTCTATATCCCACTTATAACGAATGAAAGGCAAGAGAGTCTGACGTGGCCACTTCAATGCTGTATGCTAATGTAAACTTACTCCAAATTCAACACATCGGAAGCACGTGGGCTGACATCAAACCCCCTCCGATTGTTACGAATGATATAACCACTGAGCTAACTTCCAAGACCCATTCTATCGTTATAAGTTCTGTTGTTATCGTTGTTGTTGTCGATTCACTCTTCATATGCATGAGCTAATTCTCGAAATTTTCACGCATGCACACATTGTTGAATGATAATTTTGTTGCTATATTTACACCTGCCATTCCAACACCAGTACGAACCATAATTTCCATTTTATCCGCTGATAATACTTGGAACGATGTGCTGTTAATCGCATTTATGGTATTGCTTCATTTGAGGTAGACATTTAGAAGTATTTCAAAATAAATATTATCGCCCTCAAATCATGTTCTTATATCTATTAGACACACATCCTATCTATTTTTATTACATGGTTCTGCGAATTTTATCTCATCTCCCACCGACCACTCTGCATCTTCAATATTTCGTTGTACATTGAAAGTGAATTATTACGAAAATTCACTGACATGCCCTAGTAATTTTTCCATATGATCTTATCAAAGTTTATATTCATTGAAGAAATTATAACTGAGGTGAATGAACCTTGGAGAGATCAGAACAAAGAAAAAAGAGTATTGAGAGAGTAAATATACCACGAAATCTAATTCAATCTACGCGTTAATCAGGATTTTAATTATGTTGTAAAGGTCGGAACAAATGTCTCTGAGTTTATCTGTTTGTTCATCTCATTTGATATGAGAGTATGAGTATTCATTTACACCAGCTCGACACTGACCATGACTTGTTAGATCCTCACTGCCTTTGAATTTCATACAAGCAGACATATTTGGTCAAAACTGATAGTTAGCGAAAATAATGTGGGAACTTGGTTTAATTACATTGTGAATCACACAAACGTAATCCAGCACAATTGTTACAATTGGAACATATCAAATTTATATCAGAAGTCATAGATATTGTATGCTCGAACTAAGAAATAGAGCACATGAATAATTATGAATAAACACGGTTATCAACAGAACGTTCAAGACTTAGATGTAACAAGTAACGTCTATTTCCACCTCGAACAGTTGATCGATTTCGAACCACTTTTTCTATATCTGACATAGAAATTTTCACTTACGCTCACCTCCACATCATGGTTCATTTTACCATACATCCCTTTTCATAGATATACGTTGATTTGATCCTCAGGGAAAACGTGGAGAATTTTCATTAGTTACTCCTCGGTTGACATCCAATTAATATCAGAACTATACTGACAGCACCGAATGAATACATATTTTGCTACATTTTTAGCTGTAATTCTCATAATCATCGAAACCGATGTGAAGAAATAGTGTTGGCATCGGAGAGAATTTTCCAGGTTAACTGGAGAGTACTGTGCAGCTACGTGGTTTTCTTTTGTTGATGCCAATTCTATTTTCCACTTGCAAAATCGTGCCACCATATTTTATTCCCCTACCGAAGAGGTGGCGGTGTCGTCATAAAGTTTATCAAAAATTAATCATCGCTCGGGCACACAGCGCATTATAAAATCAATATGCCTTCATCGCCTTTAGAAGTATCATTCGATATTCGGATTTGATATATTTACGAATAAGCGGATGATAATATTATGTTTTTTGCAATACTGAATTTCAGAAATTGTACGGGTTAGTTGAATGTATTGTCATATGTTATTGATTACTGGAAAGTGAATTTACATTTTCCTCGAGAACAATAATATTATTTCATATCATAAAACTGCATCGCCGTTCGACATCATTGAATATCATAAAACGGTATCAAAGAACACTGACCATTATTGTGGATGGAGAAAAAAAACAGATGGAAATGTTGCCGTAATTATATCTCCGCCTCTTTTACCAATTGCACCCTTCTCTTGATCATGGCGCCATAAGGTAAAGATGCGCGCGCAACACCAAATATATCTCACAGCCATTACTGTTGTCCACTGCACTCGCTGCCAACAAAAATATATCGCGCATTTCGAAGCGGTACTCGCAAACTCGTGAACGTTCGTTGAATCGAATCTGTATACAGTTATATACGAAAGTATACGTAAAACATAAAAGCGACAGTCAGAAACAAATTTATGGCTAATACGGAGTGAACAGTAGTAGCAGAGAAACATAAAGTTCAAATCCAGTAAAAATCGAAATACAAAAAAAAATAAATTCATGCTAAATTTGGTTAAAGATCGTGCAACGACTGAAAACCATAAAACTACATTGTGCATCAATCTCAACTAAGAGCGAAAATAAAGCAAGAAGTGTAACAATATACCACTCAAAATGGTGTCTGGCGGTATGACCTGTGTCAAATATCTTTTATTCTTCTTCAACCTGATCTTCGCGGTGAGAACATTTATCTTACATCTAAGCAATTATTATCGTCGTTTAACTTTATTTCAGGTGTAGTGACATGTTATGTATTCAATTTTTTTCCGCGAAAACTTGGTCACGGTTTTTTATGCTTTGCGAACGTCGTGCCTGTGCTACGGCTATTTCTGAGGCCGTTCAATAATCCATATATATATATATATATGTCAACGATACAAACAATCTATAAAGACAGATATTCGGAAACCGTTGCAAATACGAACATACAGATAGCATATGCACGAATATACAAAGGGGAAACCGACGATTGTTATTCCTGTATATAGATCCCTCTTTCTCCCTTCGTGTTTATGATTTCTACGTATTGTCCAGGACTTTTACTTGAAAACGTTCATTGAAGATTAATATCATATCAGAGATACACAAAAATAAGCAGGTCCATTCGACCATAAGCAAAAAAAAAGAATTGCCAGCACAGAGGGAAACGCTAAACGCGTCTACGCCCTCCCCCCTCTCTGACTTGGTCGGGAAAGGAACTGTCAGCATAAACAAGAAAGGTAGAATCCGAGGGATAGTCGATATAGTATATACACAAATATACGACATGTATGAGTTCTTTTTTCATCCCATTAGTCACACTGTAATGAGATAAATTGAAAGATTAGAGAATTACACTCGATTGGAGATATTACACATACATGAGAAGTGTGATATGGGAGCTATAAAATATATTTTCATGTTCCACGAAAAAAAAAAAAAAAAAAATTTCGCATTTTAACACCAGATGATTGCAAAAACGAAATAATTTTCCATTGACAGATCACGGGAATAGTCTTTATCTCAGTCGGTGCTGTGATTTTGGCTATGTACAATGAGTACAGCAATTTCCTGGATAATTGGTTCTTTGCCGCGCCTGTACTCATGATAATTGTGGGCATAACTGTCTTCCTGGTATCTTTCTTTGGATGCTGTGGTGCAGTGAAGGAACATCACTGTATGATAATCACTGTAAGTAGTGTAAAAATGAAGAATCGACCGAAAACCACATAATTGATTAATGCATTTCTGATTCTTGTTCTCCTGTCCAGTTCTCCGTTCTTCTATTGTTGATTTTCGCTCTGGAACTTGGCGCCGGCATATGTGGCTATGCAATGCGCAATGAAGTTGGGAACATGCTGCAAAATAGTTTCAATAAAACAATGCCACTCTATAGCACCAACAAGGATATCCAGAAATCTTGGGATGTGATGCAACATGATGTTAGTATTATTTTGAATTTCCGACTGATATCAATCAACCCATTGTGGTTATTACAGCGTATTATTCCATCAAGAGCACATGTCAGGAGACAATTCAGATTAAGAATATATCAAAATTGGTTCAAGTTATATCCCAGTGCATTTCTTGTCTACGGAAGGGAAGACAAGCAAGTACAGACACATTATATACCAACCACATGAAAGTTCAGACCTTGTTCATATTGCAAATCAATATATTGTCCCCTTCGCATATTACAACTTGGTCTGTACATTGCAGACATAGTAACATTCCTTACATGCATATGCACAGCCATACTTTTTGCCCCTCTCACCTTTTTAATATGTCACCCACGTAATATGATCAATGCTGGCCGTTACCATATACGAACAACGGAAACCTCTCGCAACAATGGCGGACGTCATTAAATAATAATCATAATAATAATAACTGCCGGTCCGTTTCTATCATATGTTCATTCAGAATTACTTACCTACTCATACTATTGAAGGTGTGTTGGTTAGTACAATTCTGCCGTTTCTGAAGCTATTGGAATACATACCCCAACGAATATGCTTGAAGGGAAAAAAAACCTGTCTAGACCACCGGCGGGACTACATGAAACATTGGAGGGAGTTTCATGTCGCGTGTCAAAACTGATTAGGTCTCTGCGCTTGTATATTGTATTTTCCACAAAGTTTTGCCCAGAACGATTCGCAGAAGGATAACTTATCCCTCGATATATTTTTTCCACTCGCCTTATTGAAATGGCTAGGAATTCAAGAGAATTTTGCGCCGACAATGCGTTATAATGTTTTTCTGCATTCGTTTTGATATACGTATCATATTGAATGTGATTCATCGTGCGTTGTGTCTTGCCGCTTCGTGACATACGTCAATCGATTTATCATAAGATATAGAGTGTTAGCAGTAGTAGTAATAGTGGCAGAGTTCAGTCGATAGAGAGCAAGGAGAGTTTTTGTTCGGGCCATTGACCGCTACGATTGATTCCCGTCTATATGTACCGTATCTACTTGAATTCGGAGAATCCTCATTGTTATTTTGTGAATCTCATAGATTGGCGGTGAATGAAAATCGTCGGTCTGGGATTGAGTGGATCATCGAGAAAAAATGAAAACAAAAAATCATTCGATTCGCAATACGATTGAGGTCGAAGATGTATTGTATTACCCAAGTGTCATATTGCAGTATTTGTCGATATGAGGAGACGTTTGGTGGTTTGTTGTATCAAATTTCAGGTCGACGCGATTTCCACAATTGCACATCACGTATTTAATTGAATTAGAGATAATAAATCACTCTTTCTCATTTTCATGTGTGTCCTCTCTTAGCTGAAATGTTGCGGCATTGCTGGAGCGTCTGATTGGTCTGTAGTATATCCGGGTTCGACGCAACTGCCTGATTCATGCTGCCATGAGGTTCCATTTGGTCAAAAATGCGATTCAAATTCAATCACTGTCAATGGTGATGGTTGTATGCCAACACTGAAAGGAGCTATTGAGGACAAAGCTGTCATTCTTGGGGCAGTTGGAATCGGAATTGCTCTTGTGCAGGTGATTAAACGAATAATAGTATCCATTCTTATCTCTATCAATAATCTAATATACATCATCATACATAAATATTGATACTACAATCATTCTTTTTAGCTCATTGGAGTAATCTTTGCTTGCTGCCTGGCACGGTCAATTCGCCGTGAATACGAGACTGTGTAAGCTGTTTCAGTTCTTGAATATGTCTAATAATGATCACATTTGATAAACTAAGAAAGTCCATACAAAAAGAAACAGAAATGTGTCCTCTTAAAGGCACAATCACTTTCGTTTTATTTTCCGCTTCACCACAAAGTGAATAATGTTGTCTATACTCTCACTCACACGCGTATTTTTACAAACACCTTTTTTATGGTATCAGAGATGGATATTTTATAATGAGAGCACAATTCACACAAACACTACTTCGTTCCTGGTATTTTTATTTTCCCGACTTTTTCTTTCGTTACGTAAAAGACTGATATTCACATGAAATTCGGGCATTCTATGTCGCTTTCAACTCACATTGCACAGTCGATAAATTGGAATAATATACATCACATCGATGAGTAAGACAAAGTCGCCATTATCTTGCGTTAACAGTATCGAAAGACACAGAAAATGTGGAAGCAGGATAAAATGACATGACATTTTTCTACTCTCGTTTTGCTTCCTCATCATGTGATTAAAGTTTTCATACGCGGGAACAGAGCAAAAATTTTCGCGTAACGCATTTGATTTTCCTGATAAAAGCCATTGGACCGTTTCCATTTATTTTCTTTCCGAAAGAGATATCATGGAAACTGAGACCAGTAGAATTGAAATAATGAACGAATTGAAATTACCACAATTTCGTGCCTATTTATTTCTCACATGAAGAGAAGAGGACAAAAACTGCACTTTCATGTGCTGTATTTTCTTCCATGCGTACCGAATGTTAATTGTCCTTATACTTTTCATCCTGCGCTTATTTCTTCTACCAGTGAGATAATGCCAGCGAACCAAAGGATGGATGAAAGCTTTCGCTTGCTATAATCGTTCGGTGGTTGTGAGTGCGTATTTGTGCTCGTCTCACGTATGTAGAAACGGTGTCCAGGCTTTATTCTTCATTCGATATAAATATGCATAAATGCAAAAAATGCACGTGCACTTGACTGTCTTCATGTAATTTATAATATTAAGATTACTTTGTCAACACTGGTCGTACAAAAGAGGATAAGACTTTTGTAATATCACACAAATCACATTTCATGGTATCACTCATCTAACTCTTCTGTTAATTCGAATATTTGCTTTAGAACACAAGTTTGAATGGCGCTGTGATTTCAAAAGTAAAATAGGTGTGTGTCCATCTTACCAAGTTAAATATGAAAAATAAAAGAGTTTAAGAAGAAAAGTAATTCAAAAGCATGCACTATTATATTTGTTTAACATATGATAATGTCGATCATAAAACTAATTCCAAATGACCATATGCTGTGTTGCTGTATAGTTGTCAGGGTAACGAGCGACAAGGTTTTCGTGCATTTTGGAATCGAATGTGCCAGCTTTGAATCTTCTGTCTTATTATTTCTCTATACTTCATCTTCATTTATAACACATATAATTATTCTAAACGTTCAGTAAACGAATATTGATATGAAAATGAGATATAGATAGGGAGACGAACAGATCCCAGTGGAATGATTATAAAAGAGTTCATATATATTAGAAATGAAGTTTATGACATGAGAGTCTCTAGTTTTAGTCTGTAAGATGAAAGAAAATGCAAAAACATAGTTCATGAACTAACTACTACAATTTATCTATTTACATTGTAATAAACATTAACTATTTTCGTTGTTTCTTATATATACATTTGTAAAGTCTACGTGACTGTTGAAAACGACTTATATATATTAATGTAGTAATCTGCAAATCTATACATATAGACGTATGTATATAAATATTTGCGAATTACTTATATTTCCAATATTTTTCTTTACTTTGTCGTTCTCTTCCTCTCTGTTTCTTTTTTTATTTCTCATCTCTGAAAGTACATACCGCCACGTCACATATGTACAACGAAGAGGAACACTCGATGCAAAATAGGAAACGAACAACTCGGCCAATCAAGGTGCAAAACGAAAACGAAATTAATGAATATCAAATGTGAGATTTCATATCTCTCTGGAATTTTATTTATTTCCACTATAATTTCATTATTTTTCTTTTCTAGCTTGACTGTATGCTCGATCTAGCGCCTATCCGAATGTTTGAAACTTATCATTTTTATTATTATTTTTTTTTTTTCGTTCTCATTCTTGAAATGACTGCATATGTTCTTGCACGTGAACAATGGCCTTATGTATTATTCATAGCTTCACTGGTGTAAAAAACCAACAAACCAATAACGAACCTCAAGTGAAAAGTAATATACATATACGCATTAGCATGCTCATACTCAATTGAATTATATTGAAGATTGTTTTAATTACAGCGAGACCACAGCACACTGATGAGCCACTAATTGGGAGGGCATATTACATTTTCATTTTCATTTATCACATACATTCCTTCATTGAAACTGATGATTATCAATTTATGTATTGGTCAGATGAAACTGAAATGTTATAAATCATAAAGCTGGTTTGATAAACAATTGCAAAAAAAAAGTTATAATGAATAAGACTCGCATCATACGTATTGAAACGACTTCAATGTGCTTATTATGAAATACATTTATCAACAAAAATCCAGGAGAATAACAATTTCTACACAAAATGCACAATTTTAGTGGATCAATTACGAAGTAGTTGATCTCTATGAAATTGCAGAGAATAAATTAAAGACCGGCAAGAGAAATTAGACTAGCTTCAAGCAATACTTGCAAAACGAAAAAAATATGAAAAAATATTGCGCAGAAACATTCATTTTGTTGTTATAATATCACACTTGAACTGCCAACTGTCGCTAAAACGATGGATAAAAAATCGGAAATGAAACAACTAAGAACATGGTACTGATATTGCAGAGAAACGAAATAGAATTGTATACAGATATTGTTTATATCAAATTACTCTTCCGCGTTCGGACACCTAACACAACAGGAAGCTTTCTTCAGTGTTCATTATATAACGTGTCTTAATTGAAAACAGAAAAGTCGAACATTCACATACGAAACACAATTATATACGATGTTTCACATGTTTCTCTTCAATTTCAGCTTCCTAAAATGGAAACTGTGCAAAACAGAAACCAAAAAATAATGATATACTTCGTGAGTTTGAAAAATTGAAAGGGCCTCCCTTGGAAGTAGTTAAATGGCTTACAACGCTTTTGCATCGTGAGATTGGTACCTCTCTCTCTCTCTCTCTTTCTTCACACTTCTCTTTTTTCTTCAAATCTTTTCTTCTATTCTGCCTCACTTTCATGAGCTTTATCCGGGATGGATGCAGCTGATGAGTCACACAGTTGTGAATGCATACTCTTGTCAATGAAATCTATTTTTTGTTCCTATCCTGAAATTTCACATCTCTTGTTCATTCTCTCACATTTGTGATTTACTCACAACAAATAATTGATGCGTTCCTCAGCGTTCAATAATGCACTGTTGCTATCCATTTACATGATGAGTGATGACCAACATTCGAATCAATATTGTACGAATTTTTATTCACCTCAACTGATCATTCCAAAACCGACTAACCTTTGCAAATTTGGAGTATAATTGGTGGCCTGTTATGGAATCAAAAAAATTGGAATTTTTTTTTTCTTAATATCAGTTGTATGTACTTGGACATGTAACTTATTGCGGAATCTATATGAAATTGGACCTTAGGCAACCGCGTTCATTGTTAACATCACTACTTATCATTGATATATCAAATATCAGTTGTTACATTCCAAATAAAAACGAAGGTTCATTTGTTTACATCTAATCATCCATCCTGGAATTCAAAGAAAACGTTCGATATTTTTCGAGGATGGGAAATCAGACTCACTAGTTATCTGCCAAAACTGATGGTACTCATTTGATTGAGCACTGAAAATAATGAAGGAATGGATATGAAACGAATTCGATATGGCAGCCAATTGTCAAAAAATTACTAATAAGTTTATGTGACACGTCATAAGATAAGAATTGGACCTATTTTTAATGCAAAATATTTCAAGAAATCTCATTACAGCAAAAATTATGTTAAGAGATTATATAAGAAATTTCGCGACGGGAATAAGTGTATTGTCTTGGAGAATTAGGAAAGACTTTTCGGCACACTATCCTTGCATGTCAACACAATGATTATGATTATGCAGAAAAAGAAGGGAGAAAAAACGGTTCGATGTGAAAGACAAATGAAGGGAAAAGAAAAGTAGCATGCATGAATCCATCCTCACCTGAGTTGCACTTGGTGTGAATCTGTAATAGTATATATTCCTGATTGTATTAACTATTTAATTGGAGTAAGAGAGTTATGGAATTCTTGTAAATTACCATTGCTTATCGCAAGAAAAAATATAGAAAGAGAAAGTATAAAATTTTGATGGATAGCTTTGAAAAATCCAGAGTAACATAACAGAGATCTCTAATATATATTTGTAATTGTATTCATTTTTTCTCACATTCATATATTGACGAAATTCTATTGTCAAATGAAGAGTCTAAAATTAATTTAATACAAAATGAAGTGAAAAAAGAAAATTATATTTAGACATCATTGGGTCTTGTGAATTTACAAATTATCAGGCCACATTAAAGACTGATGGAGATTATGATTGTGAACAGTATTAAAATGAAAAAACAACATACGGAGACATTAAAAAACGAAGTTCAAATAACCAAAGAATTATTCGGTGTTCTGAATACAATGTATTAAGAAATAGTTCCTTAATTCACACATCATTACTTTGGTTTTTCGTATCTTCATTATTCTTGACTGAAAACATTCGAATTTTCTGATACCTCGGTATCAATTGCGATAAAATGAGAATATATGAATCTCAGAATGTATATTCATATAAAAAAGTTGATGATTATGGAAAGAAAGCAAAGACACAAAAAGTGCGATAGGATAGATCACAGATTTATTCTAGTGAATTCTCTATGGAAGTTAACGACTCATCTCTAGCACATCCTTGTTTAGCTTTCATGATATAAAATTATATGTATATATGAATAAATAAAATGAAATCCAAATTCACTTTCTCCATAGATATATTTTCTGCGATTTTTTTCCTTATTTCGCCTGAAACATCACAACATATAAATTGTAAGGAGATGATTATTTATATAAAATAACAATTCATGTTCTCATAATGTGATTTATTTTTCCATTATATTGATGCCGATTACTAGCGTACTAATATTTAATTTTTACCTCTTGAAACGAATGTTGAAACCTCCTTTACAGACTTTTACAAAAAATGTCGCGAATGACTTGTCGATCTAATTTCGCACATTCAAATTCAATTGATGTGACAGCGTATTCATTTCTCTTTGATTTTTCATTAATTTTTTCCTATTGTCACGTGGCTGAATTGGGACATGATAAAGATATGTGGATCCAATCACTCCGTAAAATATAACTCCACGTATGTATGGAGATATTTACAAGACAGATATTCTACATTTCTTCCAATTGTATACTCTTTTGATACTCCACGACTCTCATTTACGATTAACTCAAGTTTTATGAGGATTCATCTTCACAAGGCTTCACTGGAAGGGAGGAACATCTTTTTATTTTTAATCCCTCCATCATTTTCCGTTTACTTCTTTTCACTTTTCCAGCTTGCAGTATCACTGAATGAATTTCGTAAAACTGATGCTTTCCTCAACGACAATCTCACTGGGTGAAATCCATTCCAATTTAATAATTCCCCTTCTGTTCTTTTTTTAGAGATTTTTTATAAGCAAACATCTATGCGTAAAGGGCAAACTATTTACAAAGTAGGCATCGATCCAGCACTCACCACTATTATTGTTTTACAAAAATGCATCTGCAAATTTTACTGTAAAAAAAGAAGTATGAAAATTTGTAGAATATAATGGAAATAATTGGGAAGCGAATTCCGACGATTATTCGAAGTCGACCCAGAAAATCATTGTTCGCTTCTTCTCCACATTCCTTATGTAACAACTATAAAGTAAAAAATATCGCAGAATTTTCCCAAATATATTTCGGGCTGCCAGAAGTATTTTATATCGTTCGGGTATATTCTCATACGCGCACATTCATATGTTCATTCCTCTATTCGAATGTCATACGCTACATTCGTTGACTAAGCTTCAGAATCTACATTTTCATCAGATGTTGACACATTGGAACTATAACGAGAGGGAGTAAAAACAGAATCCGATTGAAAAACATCTTCATGCTAATGATTGGTCAAAATAAATTCGTGAACAGAGTGCACACCCCCATGAGAAATTTTCCCCTTTAACCAACGCCACACTTTATATATATGGGGACTGAAATCAATCTCTAGTTTACCGTTGAAACTGTCCAAAGAGGTTCCATGTCTTGGAAGAAAATTGAACAGGAGCCACGTCAAGAGAGGATATGATTTCATTACATATTTTTTGAGAAATTGTCTTTCAGTCTGAGAATTGGGAAGTTTCAATTATCCCTTTCGCTTTAATTCTGTGAAATATGCACAACAGAAAAAAAATATTATTTACAGACACAATTGAGTTAAAGTATGTCATTTGCATATTTGCATAATATAAAATATAAGAAATGAACAAATTAGAGGAAGCAGGTGGAAAAGAAGAGTTCGTTGTGACATAGACTCCAAAATCAGATATATTTTTCCTAGTCATAAAATTAATCACCCCATCTTTTCATCTTGCATTTGCCGACGTGCCTTTATATAATATTTGGAGTACCCAAGATGAACTAATGCGTGTGTCATCTTTTCGCAGTCATGACACGATTCTCTCAGAACTTGGGTTACCACATTTAATTACAATTTCATTTTATTCTTTCAGTTATCTGTTCTCCACCGTTATGAAGTTTTTACCGAGATTCTTGAAACGTGAAATTCAAACCGTGCGTCGGAATTTTTTGAGTTTAATTTTCTTTTCCTTTTTCTCCTCTCTTCCCACTATTTCATTATTTATCAAATCGTTCCTGTACATCTTGTGTCTTACATTTATTCCTTGTTATTTTTGTCCATCGATTATAAATTTCATTAAAAGAAAGAATAAACTTCCGCCTCATATTATCATATGCCGAGCACACACATACACTCACATACACTCATACATACTCACGTCAATACAAAAGAACAACTCTCTTATCAATCATCTGAACATTCACCCATCCACAATTCAAAACATTTGTTTGCACACACAGAGAAAAAAAGTTATAAAAAAATTCCACCACAAACGCAATCACGTTTTCATTACTAAAATTCTACGATACTTATCGAATGGCGCTTCCTATATATGCCTTCACTCCTACCATTAATAATATTTTCTCGAGTATCTCTCTTTCTTATCGTTTTCTTAATCTTTGCATTGAGATTTTTTCTTAAGAGAGGAGCCCTACGCAAAATAATTGGAACACCTCATTTTGTATTAGTCAGGAACATATTTCACGCGTTCAACATGCACGCACACGTTTATCCGCAGTTTTCAGAGCAGAGCGCAGTAGATGACGACGATGATGAATTGGTATGAGGCTGATAGGAGGAGTTTGGCAATTTATTGCGCTAGAAGCTCATGTGGCATACCGCTTGGTCCAAAGTCGTGCAATACGATCGTGTTCCTCACGATTTTGGAGGTACTGTGTTGCTATACTACCCACCAGAGGATCAGCTAAACAAAATGTTATGTCAGTCCAGTGAAGAGTCAAATTCACTCATTTACTGAAATACATAGTGCAAAAAAAAACAAGAATGACCAACCTGGATTACAATCTGTGAGGAGCGAGCAGATGGATAGGAGGACTTTTGAAATGGTCAACGCTGGTGACCAATTATCTTTGAGAATATCAAGACATATCACACCTTGGCTATTGATATTGCAGTGATAAATACGTGTTCGAAAGGTCACCTATGAACAAATAAATACGTCCCTTATATATTCTCTAACATCTACAGATGATATTTAGTAACGCTTTATGACAAAATTTTATGTTGATTTCTCTAAATTTTGTCTCGAGTAACGTCAACAATAGAATAAAAATGAATGATTATTCTGAGTTGAATCTGAGAAAATCTCGGTATTTCAATTTCAACCAAAACTTCTAATTTTATATCTGAGAATGAATTTAAAACGGCATTCCGCGAGAGACATAAAGCACTCGAAAAAAATCTTCCACGAGTGTGAAAGAATGGGAGGTTTTTCAGTCTGATACATGATTTTCATACGATAGAACAATGTTGTGAAAATTAATTGTGTTATATAGTTTGCCTCTAAAAAAAATGATGATTATCTTGTGTCATGTCGTATCAACAATCCTTCTACGGTGTGTCCAACGTATTAGGAAAAATGAAATATACCTTGGGTGGTTTGAATGGATATTCTGGGGAGAAATGAATATCCAAGAAAAAAACGCCACCTTCGTATACAGAGCCTGGAGGTCCTAGAATGGTCGACACCCATTCATAAAGATTATCACCCTTGGGACCAGCACTACAGTTCGGTGGTGGATCCAGAGTGATTTCGGCCAACTCTTTCTGTATCCTGTGTCAACATGGAGAATGATCAGCAATGTGGCATTATCCAATTCAATGACCCCAATATGGAGCATCATTTACTTCTCATGGATATCTTTCGCATCATAGTAAAACTCTATGCTAATTTCGAATTCAAAATGGATTCCACAATATTTATGTTATATTAATAGGCTTCGATTACCAGAGGGATATATGTGAATGATTAACCTTTTGGCCGATGTTCCCAATGCCTTCGACATTTTTGGATTAGGCTTTGCCTCTTTATTTTCGGGTTTATTATCAGCCAATGACGATCCTCTGCCCCTGCCCGTGCCACTGGATCCAGCTCCAGACGACATTATTCCTGAAGGAATGAATCATAGTTTACTTGCGCAAAAGAAGAAAATAACGAAACGAATTTCTCGAATATCTTTCTGCACTTGATCTTTCTCCAGCCAAAGAACGCGAGGCTGTTCAAACGAAATGTACCATAACAATAGATGTCGTTTGGATGAACAATGCATTTCTAGCACACAAATCGTGATCTTTGAGGCACTAATGGACCTAGATACTTTTCTACCCCCTTCCTCCCACAATTTATTGAGGCGAACCTTCGAATTGGTTCTATTTACCTGGCTGATATTTCAATTGTCTCAATTCACGTCTCCGTCATTATCCCAAAACATCTAATCAGAAAACTAATGAAGGTGCTCGCCCAACATGTGTCAATGAAGCACCATATAACTTTCAATCTCATGCAGGGGAAGAAAAAAAAGGAGCATCTCTGATGTACAAAATCGTCCTTGTATGTTGACGAATGTTAACAAAGCATTTAACCAATTGAGGAGGATTAAAATACATTCAAAGAAACACATGACGGAGAGCATGGAAATCTTTTCATCTTACTCTCTCCAGACACATCAAAATATTCCAGATCGTTATATATACCGTACTAGTCCAGTATTGTGGTGCCAAAATTTGGGGCTTGCCGGATCACGACAATGGAGGTTTATGAAAACAGGGACACTGTGTGCTCACTGAATTAAGAGAACGATCATAAATGCACAGAATTACCAAACCTGTCCACGAGAAATTGAAAGAGGTTGTGGACGGCGTCACAAATATTTATACTTTGACTCAACAACTTCTATTTCTTTCAGAGACTTAGTGATAAATCTACCGCCTCTTCCTCGGATCACCCGGGCGTCTTTCCCACGACTTTTTCTTCTCTCTTCGAGTCCTAGTCTTTCACTCTCTCAGTCTTTCACAGTCCCTCGCCGTCTCCCACACACCTTTTTTCCTCTCTGTTCCTCACCCTAGGACAGTTCCACCGCACACATTCTGGTTGGAACCTCAAAACCGAAACAAGACGAAAATGTAACTACACAAGCGCACAACGCAGAAATTCAAATTATCCGCTCAGGATGTTCGACACATTACCAACTCCCAATACATTTGTAGTTTAGTAGGTGGATGTTGGGATTCGATTCTGAAAGTAAAATTGATGGTGATAATCGTAAACATAAAGATCTGAGTATTCAATAGAGGAAACATGCAATTAGGGAATAATTTTTTATAAGAAATCAGTCGAAATTTTCCCATGTCATAAAATGAATGGGAACGTTTGGACATGATACCCTAGCGTGGCGCCACTCGACAAATTACTGCAAGGGACGTGATTCAGATGGCGTTCATTGCGCCGTTCATTCGATAATTGGAGCAAGCTAAATATCACCAACTTTTCTCCAATGTGAATTCACCGGACAATGTAAATTCGTCCATATTTCGTCAATTGGTACAAAACATAGATTTCATAATACCCACTAAACTACCTTTCGAGTCTTGTGTAGTTGATCAAACTGAAATGTTGATCAGGAAAATGTTTTTACTTATTCCGGATATTTTTCAATTTCCTCCATCACTGTTTCTGGTGTATTTGAATGAATGTTGAGTAGGATTGGTGGAGAACCAATCTTCCGTTGGAGCATTACAAATTTGACTCATTATCGAATCGAATGAATTTGGGTGTGAAAGAAGGCTTCTGAGAATTTTAGTTACACACAGACAGGATGGATTGAAAAGAATCACGGAAACATCAAAGAACAAAACTTTATCCTGAAACATACGAAATACATGGTAGTAAACATGATGAATAAACTAGAATTTGAGTTGGCAAGTAACTGCTAGAAAATCATACGAAATTACGAACCAGCTCGATCATTCATTTTAGGAGCTAATGCAACACTCGTTCATTGTCACTTATCATTTGGAAACTCCATATGAGAAATTGTGGATGAAAATTCGATGGACGTTTGAGTACATGCCACGATATATTTGATCATTGATTTTCTTCAGTTTGCTTCAGTGAGATGATGAATGAGTACGGCCCTGTGCTGATAAGAGGTTGATAGGATTTAGTTATTGGTGAATAATATTACAAGGGTGGTAGTTTTTGATCAAAAAATTCCGGCGGTTTCAAAAGTCATGAAGACAAAAAGAAAAAGGATATTGACCAAATGATACCAATCTCATGCATACTGAAAGAATTGTTGAAATCACATGAATATGAAGATGTGATGAATATCAAATTGTTTTGGAATGATAATTGTGTTTGTTGAATACAAATAGTATATATCATGGCAATTCTGTCTAGTTGTAGCTACCGATGGGTGAACATATCACAAGTGACACATACTCTTATTAAAAACTAGATTTTACACTTGAATTGAAATCAACCCGATAGATAACTACTGAAAATCTAAGAACATGTCATAAGGATGAGAATTGAACTATTGAGGACTATTTTTGAACACTGCATACATCGTATTTATATACGGATTTTCAAAATGCGTAACCAGAAATACTGATTCCTAACGAAATATATGAAACAAATGAAAAACCATTGTGGAAGATTAAGGATTGGGATGAATTTCAGAGATCTCCGAATCTTCTCCATTTCATCTAGTCTGGTCGAACCATTCATTAGCAGAATAGCAAACTTATCAACTATGTTCACTGTGAAATAGCCATAAAATTTTTGAACTACTGCATTACCGCGGACTAAACATTTGGTCGAGTGGATAATATGAATTTTCTCACAAATGTGGATGTTTAGAATTAAAAAGTTCCATTCCAGTCTTACCAGATATCAACCTGTGTTGAAGAAGAGATAGCATCAGCAATGTTGGCTTCATGAACACGCTTACATCGAACATACAATTAGGCCGACAGAAAAAAAATGAGTCGACCAAAACCACGAATTTTTTTTCATTTTCAAAACTTTTCTGTCTGTGAATGAAAATTCTCAAGACGAACTTACGCCCAGATAAGACACTAGAAGAATTAATGATATTCCATTTGTATCGGAAGTTTTTCCACTCCTTGTAGAGTCGATTGGTGCGAATAATTTATTAGTAGCCCTGTCCACATTATTCACTATAATATCGGCACTTTGACAAAACTGAGCACAGCTGCATCTCTAGTACTGTTGATTGCCAATTATCACTCACTTAAATGATCGAAAATTCAGCAGCCACTGAAATCCTTGCCTGTTATCTGCATTCAATTACATTTTGAATTCTCGTAAATAATTACAAAACATATTTGAGCTAGAATCAATCAATTTTGTCCACACTGCTTTCAACAGAGTTCCAAGAGAAAAGTTATAAACAATACGGAAGGATTGAATTTATGGATCGTGAGAAAACGTTCATCTGGTTGGTTATTGAAGTAATGGCATCTTATCATAGTCATATCATGATAACTTTCAATATTAAATTTTCAGAAAAATTGAAATTTTCATCTCATTCATTCTACTGAAAAAAATCACTTCATAAACTTTCTTCAGCAGAAATTGATTCATGCAATATTTTGATTCTTCGGTGATAATAAACAATTAATCGTGTATAACTTATTCGCGTGGATTATCAGCGTCATGCACGTCGTCACTAATTACTGAACAAAATCGTATTTGTAAAAACATGCCGGTCAGTTTTTATATGTTTCAATTGAAACTGAAAATGAACACAGAATCAACGGTGATTCACCTGATTAACCTGAACAGGTGGAAAAGAAAAAGGAATTTTGACATTTGAGAACAAACTTTATCGATATATATATCAAATATGAGACGTTCCACACATTGATCATGAGGAAAATGTGCCAATTTTCGTATGTCAGCAAGAGTTTGACTGCGAAACAAAGCAAGAAATTTTCGGAATCACAAAAACGTTGAATGCAAATTTCCACTCGAATTTTGGTTTAAAACGTTACAATGAAAGTTAGAGATGTCAAATGTCAGTTATCACAATGATGTCATACAAAAATCTATAATGAATAGTGAAAGGTCAAAGTATGAGCACATGTTCTGTGTGAATATCATCATCCACAACGTGAAAACGAAATACAACGAAATGAACCGAGGGTTCTTACTCGCCAGCACGAAAGCTAATGGCTTAGAAATTATGTACCAAGACCAACTGTCGCCTCGACTGCCATTACAAGATCAACGACCGCATATATTGGAAATAATTCTTTATTTACAGGGTGGTGACATCGTCGTGTAAACATTTCGTCGTCCACGGTTTAACATTGGAAACAGACCGGACACTGGCGTAAATGTAATTATACATGTCAAATATTTTGATCAGAATGTGTAAAGACATCAACGATTCTCAACAGAATGAAATCAGTCGTACATAAGTACATACTCTCTTCCTTATAACCGAATTTGAACAACTGTTTTTTAGTAATCTGTCCACAAGCTAAGATTCATTCCAATATGATGGTAGGATCATTTCGATAGATCGAGGTGGTCCATTCCTTCCAATCCAGAACAATTGTTCTTGAAATATGAGGTTGGAAGTCTGAAATCAAATCATTAGTAGCTCAATGTAAGAAAAAAATTTGGTATCTAAGAAGATAGAAAGCAAGAATCAGGATGTGTTGTTTTTATCGCTTACAATCGATAGTTTGAAGTTCATATGTACATAAATTTACATTGTCTTCGAAAAATCAATGATGAGATGCCCAAGTGAAAAATGATGTTTCCATCTGTGTCGAAACACCATGACAATTGATTGACTGAAACTTCATGATGTGGAATAAAAAACGAATTCTTCCACATAATTCATAAATCACTGGAGTTCCAATGATTTGGTCGCAGTGAAATATGAATAAAGACCAGATTGCACCTACCATGAAATACGATATTATCATCCATCCTGGAAGTAACAATCCTTTGCAAGTGTGTTATGCTTCAACGTTCATCATTTGTATATCCCACAGACTTTCTGTTTTTACTCCTTCATCTGTTTGAAATGAGTGAAGATATTTATGTGAGTTGTCCTATCAGTTGCGATATTGAAGTTATTGTCATCAATGTTTGGAGCAGGACAGAAAATGTAAGAGGGAGAGTTTTTTTCCTATTGATAGACGTCAATGAGATAGATTCAGGACAAAATATATTATATAGATTTTGTGAAGTTGTACGGAAATATTAACAGAAGCCAAACGAGAATTAGGAGATAAAAAAAACGGGGGTCCTCGTAATTCATGCAAAACTCAATAATGGATACTACACCAATGCGGGATGAGGTAACAATATAAATTGCTTACATAGACTTCAAGGTGACTACCGACGAAATTTACGAAGAAATAATATCGAAGGAATTGACGAGAATGAAATATCGGCGGAGAAATATTCGGAATGATCAAAACAGTCTAGGGGAAAATAACAAGCGAAGTGATAGAGAGCATGAAGATAGAAAAATTCGAAATAAGCCAAGGGAAAAGATAACAATCGATGAGAAATGTGCCGTCATCAATGAACTTAAGTACTCTATCATGAATCTTCTTTCCCACACCATAAAGAAGACAGCATGAAGTTATCTAGCGAATCGTTCCAATGGAATAATGAGACCATTTTTTTCATCTAAGTTTCGAGTTTAGAATGTATCTGACCATGATAATATAGTTGCCAGTCTTTCAGCACAGACTTTGAATCGTAACTGGCACGATGTCTGGCTTTAAAAACGTGTTTATATCTTCCAAAATGAGCGCGAGTTACTTTCGATTCCCAATTGAATACTTCTGAAACATGATCACCATCTTGTATGCAAAAAAAAAAGAAGATAAAAAAAATTTCCTTTCTGTCGACCAGCTCGACAAGCAAAATAATTCATTCGTCACACCAGGTGTTTAGTTATATTAAATGTTGTGCTTCGGAATGAACCACCATTAATGATATTGTCGCTTATTTAAACCAGCATGAAGTTCATGATATGTACAATGAAATGACAACTCGATAATTATTGGAAAGAGAATTATCGCAGTACTATCATTCAGTTTCAAAGATTGATTCTTACCAGATTGGCGATATATTCTTATGACGATATTCCAATGTTATCGCCGTTGATGATAGTTAGACCGTCCTGAGAAATACGATGATATATTAGCATGGTTGGTAAGTTATCTTTTTATCACGTCACCAACTATTCATTTTGCAATGAACAACATTTACCGTATCAGAATAGATTCTCTCATAGGTGATTCCAGACAAGCACGTAGCAACATTAATGGATGGGAATTCTGATGCATGGCCGACATTATCAATTTGTGTCATTTCCTTACTATTCAGAGCTAGTGCTTCATCTTCACATTCTTCACTGGTTGAAATCTTACAATTTGTGATGTCGGACAATGGTTCTAAAACGGCTGCGGAAATACCATGAATTTCTGATTTGCAGACCATGAATATTGCATTACCTGCTGTGAGAATTGATTGAATGTATACAAACCGTATATGGGAATGACTACTGTAGGAGCGAGAAACATACTCATTTTCTCATCGCTTATGGGATCATGATTGTCATCGAATACCGAAGGGATAACTCCAAAGCAGAGATATTGTCTAGTGGTACCGCGATAGTCTTCATCTGTGAAGTGGCAACCGCATAAATATCTTTTATTGTAGAGAGTCTCAACATCTAAGTGCAGGAAATCTTCCTCTCCTATGACACGGACCCACTGTTTACACCTCAAAACAGACATGATAAAAATTTGATTGCATCGTTATCGTCGACAGCTCTATAAGTTTGTCAGAAGAATCAGAGAATAATGTATCGGTACTCACAATTCAGTGTCAAGAGGAAAGCGATGGAACCTACAAGAAGTTTTGATCCTTTTATGTCGACAAGATTTAACAACACACCGCGACATTTTCAGTGAAACAGCAAGAACAACAATTTCTGCAGAAAAATGAAGACAAGCTTACTGTGATGGGATTACAAGAAGGGTATCGTTATAAAGACGACTCCACATGTGAGTGGAATGGAATGGACCAGACAATAGATTTTCCGAATAATTGGAATGAATTTGGAAAAATCCAAGTTAACCAAATTTCTCCATGTGTAAACAGTGAGAATATTATTGAGAGTGGCGGACTATTTGAACTGGATCCTATATTAGTCTGGTCGTATAGAGGGAGTAACTCATCGCCAAGTCTGGCAGCACGGGTTTGAACTGTCAAATCCGGAAAAGGACAATAGTATGATCGCAGTGCTACCACAATAATCCAAATATTTCTCGAATAGTCCATTCCATAAAGTTTTCACCCTAAACCCAGATCACTGCTACCAAAATCTTGAATTATGCATAATTCCATGGGTGTGAAGAGTGCCATTCCCTCGATCGACTAAGGACTTTTTTCAATATTTTGTTCCCGTCTCACTTGTCGAAGCGAACAAAACGTCCTTACATGATTTCATCGTAACTTCCTACTTGAACTTATACCATGACTGTTAATTCCGAACGCACTTATTAGTACATTCCAGACTGTTGTTTCCAGACCAAATAATCTTACCTCGAAATATTGCTAAGCTTAACAATCATTACCAGATTTTTTCATGTTCTCATACGTCTTTTCAGTGACACAAGTTTCGCCGTACGGTGCTTCGCACGACATGAATTTTTTTGTAAAGAAAGTTCGGAATTTCTCCAAACTCGTTCTTTTACTTTATTCCCCCTTTCTCGATTGATTCCTGCATGTTTTCATACTCAGTGATGAAAGACAGCATTCCTTCAGCTGTCTAAGGATCTACAATTTTATGCAGAACTACATTCAGATGAGCGTCAGCAAATTAGTTCAACATTATTGTAGTCTTTTCTCACAATTTTAATTTAAAAAAAGAACAATCAAAGGTTCGCTAAGTAAATATTAAAAAGTTTACTCAAAAAATGATAGGACTTTACTTCCAAATCCCTTCACGCTTGATACATTTCCATTTTTATCTGGAATTATTCGATCAGCTGCACTCGTCAAGGAACTTGTCTCACCCTTTGCCGCAGCTAGAAAGCTGCATGTTTACCAATATAGAATTTGTCGACATCATATGCATTTCAATTTTGTTCTATTTCTGTTAATAAATCAGCGATGATATACTTCCTATGCAAACTATATATGTTTAGTTATAGAAATAATGGAAAAAAGATTAACTGACATACGTATGGAATGCCTATCATTTCATCAATTATTCCAATAGAACGATACTCCTACATGGTTTTCTATCCAATTTAATATGGAAAGCTACTCTTAAAGAAAAAATAAACAGATGAAGCATGTACTGAACCAAATTCAAAAAAAAATAACATAGGACCCGGCCATATGCATAACTGACAGTGCACTACTTCGCTGCTGACAGTCTCGACAGCCGGAAGTCAGTAATTCCCTAGGACAATATCCAACAAAATGGTGATACGTTTCAGTCGCATCAGCCGTGCTGAAAAGTATTTTAGAACGGATATCTAATACTGACAGTACTGTCAGCTCATTTCCGAACAGGCTCCATAAATGCACATGAGGGTTGATGATGAGATTTCACGATGTGGAATGAATAAAATCGCAGGAAAAGTCTTTGGTCTTTCAGAGAACATATCGGTTCATATGTTATTCTATCGTATTGGCAACAGTGTGTAACAATCACAAATTTTATTTTTTATCACAGCAAAGTCAACAAGCACACTCAATAAAATCATCATCAGTAGATGAATTGACAGACGATACATTAAAATTTGTTGTTATAATTTGATGAAAGCAAGATGGGGAAACGCCAGCATCAGAAGGACAAAATGTGAGTGGTCTAGTAAACCAATTTTGTTTTGAGGTTATACTCAATTAAAAAAAATATTTTGATAACTGTTGATTTTATCGATGATTGATTATCAGGTATTTAACATACACCGAATGGACAACATTATATGGTGGTAAAAAATCGGGACAAAATTCTGAAACAACAGAAGACACGACATTTAGGAGATTGCCCTTTGATCATTGTTGTGTTAGTCTCGTATGTTTTGAGAACCCATATTGTGATGCTCAAGGGAATGTATTTGAATTAGAATCTATTCTCGCGTATATTAAACAGTTTAAGCACAATCCCGTCACTGGGAAACCAATTGATATGAAATCTCTAATTAAATTGAACTTTTATAAAAATGCTGAAGGCCAGTATCATTGCCCTGTTTTATTCAAAGTGTTCAGTAAACATTCTCACATTGTTGCTGTGAAAACTACCGGAAATGTTTTCTCCCATGAAGCTGTAGAACAATTGAATATTAAAACTAAAAATTGGAAGGATTTAATAACCGACCAGCCATTCGTGAGAGCAGATCTCATCATAATCCAAGATCCCACAAACGCTACCAAATTTAATCTCTCAAGGTTTCATCACATTAAGAATAACCTTAAAGTTGAAGATGAAGGTATATTTTATTCAGTATGTTCTTAACCATCTGATTATTCGAATACTCAATAGTATTTTATCTTCTTCTAGAAACAATCAGAAGTCGAGGGAATCCAAATGCAAAATTGAAAACAGTTTCACACGAGACAAAAGAGATATTGACTGAGTTAGAAAGAGAATATAAACCCGTGACAATGAAAAAGCCATCAGCGAAAGTAGTGGTAGACAAATTCAATGCTGTAAGTTAAACACATGAACTTTGTTGAGTGCAAATTACTGATTTCGTACAATTTCGTAGGCGCATTATTCTACTGGCGCGGTTGCTGCAGGATTTACGTCCACTGTAATGCCTCAAGAGACTGTACATGAAGCAGCAATTGTAAACGATGATTTGGTTCGATATGAAAGAGTGAAAAAAAAAGGTTACGTAAGGCTCGTTACAAACTTTGGTGCATTGAATATAGAGCTTTTTTGTGATGTGATACCAAAAACTTGCGAGAATTTTATCAGACATTGTCAAAGTGGATATTACAATAGCACGAAATTTCATCGGTCTATCCGAAACTTCATGGTATGAACAAGCAATTTAATATTGATGTAAAATATAGCTATAGTCATCATATAAAGCCCTATTATCATGACCGTCCCACGTTATAGCACAATATTATATTGTCTGAGTGAACAAACCACCCAGGATTTAGGGGGTTTACAGAATTCTGCATTGTAGATTCAAGGTGGAGATCCAACAAACACCGGTAATGGCGGTACTTCTATCTGGAATGAACCTTTTGAAGACGAATTCAAGTCCAACTTGGTTCATCAAGGCCGAGGAATTCTCTCCATGGCGAACTCTGGACCGAATACAAATGGATCGCAATTGTGAGCATTATAATCCATAACTTTGACCGTTCTCGAAATACCCACATCATTTACAGTACCATTCCGTAGTTTCATAACTTATCGTTCCTGTCGCCATTTGGATGGCAAACATACTGTTTTCGGAAAAATTGTCGGGGGTTTGGAGACCCTGAATAACATAGAAAAAGTTGAAGTGGATAATAAGGACAGACCCATTGAGGATATTATCATTGAACGTGCTCAGGTATTCGTAGATCCATTCCAGGAGGCCAACGAACAATTGGAGTCAGAAAGAGCGGCGGAAGCTGAGAGAATTGCCCAAGAAGAGAAAGCAAAACAATCTTCGACCAAAAGCGAACTCAGCAGTGTTTTAAAAGCGCATCATTCCGGAGTTGGCAAATTTATTGATATTTCTAAAAATACAAGGTATGATTTGATGAATAATTCAATTTCGTGCTTCCTCATGAGTTCCCATTTTATAATTCACAGTGATGCAGAAAAATCTGACATACCATCAAAGAAGAAGAAGAATGCCATCTCTTATGCTGTTGAGAGTATTTGGTGAAAATTTTCCAGATTATCGAATAACTTTTCTCTGAGATGTTTTGGAAATAGGAGTTGTTCTAGGTCTAAGTATAATCTTTTTTAATGTAGTTCAATAAAGAGATCATTCAACAAACAGGCTTCTTGCATAGAGTGAAGTTTTTGAATGTCGAACTTATGCCTCTCACAACTCCTGAAGGAAATTACGAAGACCTCACTGATCTGTGAGCTTTCTGACACTATTCAATGTTCTAATAGCATTATGATGCAACTATCAGAGATTATTTGAAAAAAACTTAAAGGACAAGAATGACCTCACAAAGGCGTTATTCAAATAACGGAATCCACAAACAGTGACGACCTAGCGAATGGTCATAGAGGTCTCATATGTGCGCAGAGCTGTCATATGCGCGCGCAAGAACCATAATTTCATCTTATTTCCTCCATTTAAGAAATATTCAATTGAAATTTCATTTGTTGATAAAATATCATATTGAAAGTAATCCAATTTTCCAATGAACCAGTACGTAAACTTCTCATTTTGTTTGACGAATATGACCTCCCAATTATGACGGGTTCTTCCATTTCAGGTTTTCCAATTCTGAGAAACCGAGACGTCCATGTTTAGTAGCGCGCGGTCCCTCCCTGATATCAAATCGTTCAGTGTACTTTTTCATTCGTCTTTTATCTCAGATCATATTACAACCATTTATATCGGAATTTCGTGATAGTATCTTCCAAATCATCTGTGCCAAACGTCAATTTCACTCATTTAGTAATAATATGGACGATCTTGGTGAGTTTTACATCTTCTGAATATACATTGTAACACATATAACCTTCAAATATTACACCCACATACAAAGTTTCTCTATTTGTTTTCTGCTACCGTCATTGTAATTGACTTCAATTTTCTAGTTTCATGAATTACTTCCGAAATATATGTAGATCAGTGATGAGGAAGAAAGTCGTTTACATGACAAACACATCTATATATTTA
>JABMBR010007167.1:0-54847 GCA_018881525.1 Meteorus sp. PSUC_FEM 10030008
TATAGAAGAATACACCATTATTTCGCAATCTTGCTCGCTCAGAGTCTTCACTTTATCAAGATATTTTTTGTACCCGTTGTTGTGGCATTTCTTCTATTGGCTGTCTATACACATTACTATTGCTCCAGTTTATCTGGAATCTTCGTGCGCGATAGACAGGTATATATATATACATAGAGATTAACGATGGGAGAAATTCCATGTGAGAGGAATAAAAACAAGATGAGATTTTTAAATTCCAAACTATTAAAATACGTCTCCTGTAAATGATTTAGTTATGTATGATACCAGGTGGATGCGCGAAGTATCTTCATCATGGACGTAATTGAAATTTTTTGCAACAATTATTCTGGAGTGTTTTCTTCTTATATTGATGAATATATAATCCATAATTGTTTCAAATGCAGAAATAATGTTCTCGATTGAGGAGCATTTTGCGTATGCGAACTAAATTATCTCCCTAAAGTGTACTCGTGTAAATTAAATCCCGAATGTCTTCATTCCATATCGAGCATTCAATTTCATTGCAAAGTAATTGGATGGAATGCATGAATGTTAGCATGTGCACAATGGAGAGAAAGATGTTTCGAGTTTATAACAAATATTTATTGGGTTCCACAACTTACGGAAATGTAGAGGAGAATCAAAGTTATTTCAGAGGGAATGCGGAAATTAAATGCAAATCGTCATACATGTATGCATGGACAGCAAGAGGAATGTGTATCGCGTGACGATATGAGTATACACATGGTGCATTTGGCAATGTGCGGTGTTGTTTTCAAGCTGTTGCATGACAAACTGACTATGCCAGCCGATAGTTGGTATGGCCAAATAATTGCATTGTTATACACGTATATATGTATATTTTCACCCTTCATGAATGTTCCCTCTTGCTTTCATAACAGACGTTCACGAAATGACCGTTGGTTTGTTCATCTCGAACTGATTCTACCACCGTTCAATGGAAAACACAATTATTTAGCAGATAACCGTTCCATTTTGCGTTCGATTCGATATTCGCGCGTACACAGACAGCAATGTGCGCATACGTATGCATAGGTTTTATCATTTGATGCGCCTATTCGTTTTTATTTCTTTTTTTTTTCGCGGGCAAATCGTTTTCAAATGATGTGATGGTTGAAATCATCGTTAGTCTCCGATTCGATTGCTGGTGACAAATACCATCATGTTATTTTACAGTTTCTCACTTTGTTCTCTAATTCGCTTATCAGAAAAATCGATTGGATCATTACAATCATTGTAATATTATTTGTTTACAATGAAAATATTATATATGTGAGCAGGGAAAATTGTGCCATCGATGTAAATTTTCATTTTCGCTCCATTAGTGAAGATTGGAATTGTAAAAATGTGTATAGGAAAATTTCTCTTGAAATCTTTCACGCCATTCCTGAATTTAGTCACCATCCCATGTCACACCACTCGGAATCAAAGTGAATGAAAAATGATTGTGCGGTGACGTCGGAGAAATGATTCAATACACTGTCGCATGTTGTATTAATAGATGATTGTGCTAGTACGTTTTTTTTTTGTTCTGAGTGGAAATTTTTGGCACAAATATTTCTACCAATTTGTAACCCGAAAGTTATGTTAGCACGTTGTTGCACTCGATGAGCGAACGTTCATATGTTTATTACAATTACATACATCTATACAAATGTATGGTTGGCAAAGAAACATCGAATGCATTAGGGAATTGCACTTTTTCCATATCGGCAGTATATTGGATACATGATAGAAGGATTTAATCACATTTGCGTTCGGAACTTGCGTATGAAGTTTCAATAGTGATTATTTTGTCATTATTCATACGATGTCGCAATAGAATTGAATGAAAGATAATTGGATGTTTAAAGTTTGAATTTGCACTGCACAAGTATAAAAGATTCGACACAATGGAATTATCCTCACATCAATTATCTGAATGAGGTTGAATAAGTTTCATTATGATTAATTAAACATTCGTTTTCATTAAATGATACGAAACATGTGATTTGTCTGAAGCTCTGTAATAGTTCAGGTGTATGGAATGTTCCTTCATTGTTGCGAAAGCAATGTGTAGCTTTGGTGTAAATGAATGAATGAGCATGAGGGGATGGAAGTCACCGAGCAATTACATTGGACGGGTTTTCCTCTCACCAGGAAATATCTACGACGTAACAGATAACAGAACGCAATCGCTGTCGTAACTAAATTGCGCACGTCCTACACTTCCACCCTTTATGTATATGATACATACTCTGTGTGTGTAACAGACCAGAGACGACAAATTGAGTTTGGCCAGGTGTAAACCAACGTGCGGTTATTGTGTTTCAAAAAAATTGTTCTCAAGTAACAATGATGATGGTGAATCAGAAATAAATGATGACAGAAGTGTGGGAATTATACATGGTTGTAAAGGCAATCAAAAATTAAATTCACAGAGTAAGTTGAGTTGGTATGTACTATAGAGAAAAAATCTGTTAGTTTTATTGATGAAGTGGACTTAATTCCACTGAGTTTGCTGTTTGAACGCCAATGTAATGTGATGTAATGCGCAGTGATGAGAATGTTGGTTAAAAATACGCAGTTCCTGGAAGGGTTTCCATTCTACTTCAGTTCATACAAACATATACAGATATATATACGTGCATTGGACAGTCTCGGACGGTTCCGTGTGCGACGAACTACGATGGAAAGTTAACGCGCAAACTCGTGGGTCGTTGGGCGCCGTCGCTAACAACTATGCATCCCGCGTGCAACGCACAAACGAGAGCTCGTCGTGGTCGCGTTGCAGCCTCTGCTTCATCAGATTGCCATGGGTCGCTCTTACTCGCAGTAGTGACGACAGCGCTGACCGAGCAGCAGTTTAATCTAACCTGTAATCACTTACTCTGTCCTTCCATAATCATATTGAATCAAACATGACATTCTAAAATTAAATCTCTCTCAACAATCATAAGTTTCGCATTCCTCATATCAGTTACTTCGATTAATCAAACAATTCATTGTTGTATTAACATAGTTTCATCATGAAGAGTCTCATCGTTATAATTTTGTGTCGATCCAATTATTTACAGTCATAACGTGTAAAAGCTATTCGATTAAAATGAATAATAAGATTGAAGAGGGTTACAAAATGTGCAATTAAATGAACACCTAAATTTTTTTTACATTCCCAAGTGATTCGAGCAAAATTCGATTGATAATGTCATGATCAAATGCTTCATATCAATTTAATTGTTGATTAAATTTATAAACTCTTTTGAAGTGAAGTTCAGTTTGTTTTTTCTTGTGGTAACAATTCATCAAACATATATTCGTACCTATATACGTCGTTGAAAATACCCACGTGATGAGCATGTATTATCTTATATACGTTTGCACGTGAACATGTGAACATCCACATATATTCATGTGTATACATACACAGGTGTGCGTGCGCGCGTGTGTGGCTGTGTGTCAGCGATCTGACAAGCGAATGAGCGGTACATAATGCACATCGGCTGATGCATATCGCGGTGTCATGTGTCACAATGACCATCATGATAATAAGTTTATATATTTATATATTGTACAACATCAATTTATAAGTGCAATGTGTCACTACATGTGTGGGCTGGTCATATACTAACGCGTTTACAATGATTATTGGATAAGTCAGCACGTGTGAAGATAACGTTGAATGACACATACATTCCTGTGCATGTGTGCATACAATTGAAGAGAGAGAGAGAGAGGGGGACTTTGGATATGTGCGATGTAATTGCTCTTCAATTCAAGTTGTGACCAGTGACGATCCAGGTATATAGAAAAAGGAGTTTGAACATTTTTATTTATTTGTTTTGTTCTGAATATGGATGTAACCTGATCTCGTTGTTCAATACATATATGGCACGTCATTCATCAAAACGTTGACATTTTCCATTTTTTTCGTTCAAACAGCTTTTTGATGAAAATCTGGTCCGATTGTTTGCAATTTTTTATATTACATTTGTACAGGTCTTCCACTATTTTTGGTCACTGTTATTTGAATTTCTATTTTACTCTCACATTTTCCTGGTTGGAATTGATTAGCTTGTCTTTATTAAAGTTCAAAATTGTCATCTGTCAAATTCATGCAATTTATTTCAAAGCATTTTCATTTCTCAGGGTTGAAAGTCGACGAAGCCATTAATTATTGAGCGAAGTTTGTAGACTCGGTGATATTTTCACTTCTAAATGTCATCAAGAATGTTCGTAGTTTAAATGATTAATCTGAACTGAAGTGGCATTTTGCTCATTTTGCGGTTTCAGTAGTAATGGACTAGATGAGGGCGGACATGATTTAGCTGCGTCCACAAACAGAACAATAGTCGAACGAATATTTCTATCAAATAGTTGCATATAGAAATATATAAGTGTATGTATAAGGGTTGATTTGATCTCTGGAGAATGTATTGGGATAATAAATCCAGAAAATTCCGTTCAGACGTGCTTGAAGTAGGGGAAAATACGATCGAACAATACAAAGAGAATTTCTTGATGATGTAATCCGATCATCATCTTTGATGTGTCGATAATAGTTCAATATCATCATCGCTTGGATTCGAATTCTTTTTTTTTTCAGCACTGCAGTTTCAAAATTAATATCCAAGTTGTTATCCTCGCTGATAATATTCTACGCAGTTTTTAATACCTCAATGAACAATACGCAATATCGTGAAGTAAATGACGTAAAGACTTTATGTCGACATTAATGAATTCTTTGGGAGAAATATGGATGAATTCACTCGCAAAATTTGATATAGACCCTCCATATATTATTCAGCTCATATCGTTGCACTACAGTAGAATATCATCGAAAAAATATTCTCTCACAAAAGCTTCCATTTTAGTATATAGAGATACCAAAAAAATCAGAACGATAGAATAAAGTCAATTTTTCGGACTTGAGCTGACTGCGGACTCGCACTGAACGGAACATAAATTGTTGAAAATTTCATTCACACAATCTACATTCGAAGTTACGAATATATTGTCCGACAAAGCTTTCAACTTCCTTTGTATGTATATACTGCGACGTTATTACATACATAAATAATATATACACGTGTGACATACATGAGATGATGAGAAATTGGGAGAGCATGATATTCGTGTTGCTCTCTGAAGCGAGAAGATATAACTGAACATGTTACTTGAGCGTCTGGAGTATACATGAGAACGGGCAATGAGAAAACCGCGTGGCAAGCAGAAAGCGGAAGTGCACAAGTTGAGCTCCCTTTTCGTACCATAGACTTCCACTTTGACTTGTGTGTCCTACTCTCTTTATTTTCCTGAGTTTCCATATTATGTGGCTTTCATCTGCTACATACTTCGGACAAATATGCGTGTAGACACAGTGTGCGATGCTTTCAGCGATTTTCGCTCGAGCGCTCTACTAGTCCTTCCCATCAATGATCATATTGCGATATAGATGTGTGAGAAACGAACGTTCGATCCCTTAGGGGTAAGAGCCATAGCGAATATTTGGGTAGAAGAGCGTGAGGGTTAACCAAAATGACGGAGACTGCTTCAAAATTGAAGGGATAAAATGGAGGGTCGTTTGAGCTAGGATATTACAGTCAACTTTCCCATTTAGATAATGAGAGGACATTAGTGACGATGTTCGTTTAAATATTTGAAGGAATAAAATGAAATTCACGGAGTCGAATGAAACAATAAGAGGTGCAGTGAACTTTTATGAATTTTTAAATCATTCGAGTTGATGGGAGAATTCTTTCGTATTTATTTTTGTGATTTATTTTTTTGTAGAGCTATAATGCTGTGCTATTGTCAGTGGATATGTTGAGTCTGTCATACATAGATCCGAAACGCCTGAAGAAATTCTGTTGAATTTATCATACACAAGGATATTTTCGTCAAATCGTTATGGCACTGTTTGGTTAATGAATTTAACAGGAAGTAATTCACATTGTAATTGTGTCAATTTGATCGGATATTGGCGTAATTTTCTCGGAATTTCCACGAGCGAATGAATCAAGCAGCACATCAAGAGCAATCAACAATTCTCGTGCTTCGAGTATATGTGACTTGATTTTCCCCAGTACAGAAAAAACCTAGACCTTGCACTGAATGATGAATACTCGAAAATTGGATGAATTCTGCTAGTGCGCGTTCTCTAATATTTGATCAACACTCGATAAATGAAAAGAGGTAGTGGCAAGTGGCATTCAATTCATGAAAGACTTGGGAGCGTTGACTACTAGCGTTACAACATCAGAGTATTTGATGTGCAGTTTATATGATCGAAGGTACACTTGTGAATTAAATTCATGTGCAAATGTCATACATTTACAATTGCATAGAAATACAACATCATTATACGTGTAAAATATGGTCTTAGAGGAAGCATCATCAATTTATATTTACGCCACTCCAATATTTAATTGAATTTCAAGATTTAATTCAAACGGTTTAATGTAATTTCCGGCGTTTGGCCTCATTAAATCGAATCTGCGCATGAAGTAGTTGAATTAGAGAAGTCATTTTGTGGTGAGAAAAATATGAAATCGGATGTTAAGACATGAGTTTCGGAGTGATACATAGCGATTTCCTAATTTTATCAACTGTGACATAAAGTGTATTGATTGATTTATATCATTGACAGTTTGGATGTGATCATCATGCAATGGAATGTAAGCCACTGACCCGTTCAGAAAATGCAACACATAAATATTCACCATGGAATAGTTCTGTTCGAATTATCAAAGAATTAATGAATATTCTTTTAAATGCATAGAATTTTTTTCAGGTTCCATGAAAGAGATTGAATTCAATAGAGATAACGATGCGAGCGTGAGAATTTTGGAATTTTCTGTAGGTGGTGAGTGTTATGGACGTGTGTGCATGTGGGGATTTGTAGTTTCCGAGTGTGTATAGGACTTTGCGACCTATACATATACGACCACCGGAAATTAAGAGCTATAGACGAAATAAGGATGCTGCGATTGCCCTGGAGAGCAATGGATGACACGTTGCGGCGACACAGATTAGGATCGGATTTCCACTTCATGCTGTTACACCCACACTTGCATAGGCATATTTCCATATAAAAAATAATTGAATTCACGAATCGAAATATTCTGAGGGATTAATTTGACAAATCAAATTGAAAAGTTTCAGACCAGTGGACGAAATGAAGATGAATGAGAATGTTCATCGATTGACTTTTGGATCTATATTAAACTTCATCAATAATAGCCAAGTTATTGCGTATAAGGAAAGAAATTTACTTCTAATATGGGTCATTCAGTTTGCCATGGAGTAATATTCTTTGCCATTCGGGATAAATTCGTTTGATGAAACGATATCGTTCATGGAAAGTGTATCACGTGAGTTACGTGGGCGAAAAGCAATATCTAACACGAAATCTATGTAAAAGCGAATATGTTTTTTACATATATATGCATGAGATTATGTGGTGTGAGGGATTGAAGATATCGCGTGATTTGTCACGGAAGTAATTCGCACGAAACTATATAATGGCCAACACGTGATGAGGGTTAGCTACGAAATGACACGTGCACACAACGATGAGGTTTGGATGATACTTGATTGATTATGCATGTAGCGCTGATATACTTCCTATCATGATTGATAATAACGAACGAAGTTAATGTGAGTAAGGGACATTACGGGCGTCAATTAACACTGTATACAACTTAGTTCCCATCAGATATTTTATTGAATATATCTGTATTTTTACGTACAAGAAAGACTGATAATTATAACTGTAGTGATAATATCAGAGTTTAGTGGAAAATTTTTAAATATTTCAGCTCAACTTCCATATTATGATGAGGAAGCTTCTACTATGGAAATTTCATCGATTTTTATCTCTTCTAACTTTTAGTCAGAAAGTTGGATATGCGGCCGCGTTAGTATTAATTAATTCATATTCTATTGAAATTTCGAATCCTAATAAAAGTTTGAGCCTTATATACTATAATTTATAAACTAAAACTTCAGAGAATGTAAAAATATCAAAGTGTGTGGAAGTACCGGGAGTTAGTTTAAGATTTTTCCTTGCTCAATGACATTTATTTTACATGCAAAACTTTTTTTTTTTCATATGGGAGTGAAATTATTTCAAAATGAAATATTGCAGTATGAAATATATCATTTGAACCGTAAATTCCCTTCAGCTAGCATGCGGCGAAAAATATTTGCTGGGAGGAGACAAAAAAAGTAAATACCACAGACTGTTTACGTCTCTAACGAGCAATGGGCTTACACATTTATGTGTTATGTTTGGAAACAACGACATGTCGTGAAAAAAGTAAACATTCTGTAATGTGCTCCGTCGTCTCGTAATTCTGTGTTGCATGCACTCGGCAAAGGAAACGATAGTAAAGGATGATTGTATATGTCTCTCCTCTCTTTGTGGACACTGCAATGAAGGATGGTTACCCGAGAAATATTTATTCATCCCAACGTGATAATACCAACATCAGTATTTCATAATTTAGCGGATTCGACTGATATCTCTTGCGTGATTAAGAGGTATTCGTGTTCATATATTCTAATACAAAATTCATCCCTCCATAATTGAATATGTTAAGAATATGTGCATTTCAAATTTATTCAAAATTGAATTTTCAAGGGTCGCAAAAAACATATTAATGAATCACATGAAAGGATGATTTAATCATACAGGATGGAGTGTACTAACATGAGAGTGTGTGGGCATAAAACTTTTCAAGGTTTTTATATTGTGAAGTTGATTATTCCTTCCATTAATTATGAATACATCCGGAACTTATCGAGTTATGGATAATAAAGTTGAACTTGTTGCAGATAAAATCGTCGCTCAGTATCACGCTGTATTGCTCTACTTTTTTGTTCCGAAACATAGAAATGGTGATTAGGTAGTTTTACGATATCTTTTTTCGTTTCAATAATTATTCCGAGCCCCCTCAGAATCTTCAACAATCAGTTTGTATTTTTCAACTAGCAATATAAAAGATACATTTTGTATATGAAAGTTGTTCGAGTGTGAGGTATAACTGCGTATATCTGTGGACGATTTAGGGGTGGACGGAAACGAAAGAATAAAAATAGAATAGATATTATATATAGAGGTTGAGAGTTGAGGGAGGGACACACTGCACACGCTCGTCGAAATTACTGCGGCCGTTTCGTTGAAACGGTCTTTGTCGGTGCAAGTGAAATATTTCTCACCGTGGAATTTTCGCTGCGGGAATAATGGTTTTTCTCTTCTGCTGTATCCCTCTGCCTCACTTTCCTCTAACCTCTTTTCCCCTGTACACATACTATTGCATCCTACTCACAACATACCATCCGGCGCAAAAGTACATATTTATACGAAACTGTAGGTGCGTTCATGTCGTTCTGTCCTCTTGCACACATACGATTTTTCGAATGACATTGATGTGAGGGTGAGTTGCACCACTGCAATGGAAATGGGACAACGATTCTGGTATTCGGTAGGAATTGATGTAATCGATGCACTGAAGCTGAGCACTTCATTGGTAGCGTTCTGAGATCCGAAAAAATATCTTCACACCAATGACTTTTTTTTATTGAACGATTTGGTTGGGCTTAACTGGTACTTTGCATGGATGTCATTTCAATTCCAGTTTGCAAAAGCTTGGCTTGCAGGATATCGCTTGATATGCCTTTTATGCAGTCTCCAGAGTTTTGTGGAGATATATTGATGATTAATGATGTAGAAATGTATTGAATTGTTATCTGGCGATATTAACTCTTCACTGAAATTGGTCTACATCTCTGGGTGATTGTTATGAAGCGAGTGGCAGGGAAACCGTGGTGAGAGAGTATTACATATAAATGGAAGTTGAATAGGAGTTTTGACATAATCGCACGTCGTTTGCGGCATCACATATAACGGGAGTTGCATTTTGCTACTTCACTTCGGTGGATGTACCAGTATTCTTCTCTCTCTTCTCTCTTCCCTTCAACTAGCACTGTCTTTTTCAAGTAGATGTACGAGTTCCGTCATCCGGGCTAACACATCTGCCAGTATTATCAAAGTTAGTCTCGATTATGAATGAGCGTGTGTCAGTTCGCGTGGCCCTCAACTCGTAAAGTAGTTCACCAACTGTGCGTTCATAGAGTATCATTTATGAAGTTATTGTTCCAGTGAAAATCGTATCAACCTTTAACGTAACAACGATCAGTCAATATTTATCAGTTAGCATTACCATGTAAACGAAATGTTTGATGCACATCTCTTGAATTTAAGGCGGTATTCGGTGTAATTGTTGCACCAAAATTCTCCGGTGTATTGCAAATGACTCGGTAGTGTCGTTTACAATACACCGGGGCTAAGAAATTTTTCACAGTGTATAAGATGAAAAGTATTCTCAACGGTTGCACGTTTTCCATAAATTTTTCCCAACGAATAACGTTTGACTCCTTTTCTTCTTTTTCCAATCACTTTTGCGGATCACGTATATAAGCCAAAGGATCGTCTATCTGACGCTTTGTGTGCATCGTTGTATGTGCGCATTCTATACACCTCACGATAATACTTTCGAATCCATGCGCGTGCTCACACTATTGCTGCTCACGGTATTGCCGTGTGGAAAAGGATTTTTGGATTCTACTAAAGAATGGTCTGCGGGAAAAGGATCACACACTGTTACATGTCTCAGGCTCGGTCAATCCACTTTCGTCGAACAGATGAAAGTGGAGAGAAATTGATTCGTCTTTTAAGCGCTATTTATTCATGAACTTTCATCTCTTTACACAATAATGTCCATATAGAGTTATCAAATAATATTTTATACCACATAATTCAACTTTTGGTTGCTTCATGAGATTATACAGTTTGAGTGATATGCAACATGAGAGAGGGTCGAGAGACCCCGTAGACTAGCCAATAGAGACAAGTTTTTTTATGGAACAGGAACTTTCCTACAGGAATTCAGGATTCAGTTTTCATGGAAAGACAAATTATGTTGAATTCCAGGTGCTATGAATACTTTTCCTTCTTCGGATACAGAGTTGGAATATTCAGTTGGGGTTTTAATGATTGTGCAACATTTGGAAAACAGTTTCGTTGAACATTGAACATTCACCTTCATCTAACCAAATGTATTATCGCACCTGAATATCTATCTGAATCATACTCATACACTATGCTCATTTTTCCCCTTTTTCATTTCACACAGTTTTCATTTTCGCCAAGATGTATGCGTAATTTTCCTCAAACGCGGTTCGCAACACCATTTCCCATGTAGCGCCATATGTATATAAACATATTCCCATGCACACACAGTTATATGGAGTGAATTCTGCGATGCATATTCATTTTATTTCCATAAACTACCCCTTCACTTCTCTTATTCTGTTCCAAAAGTTTGTTCTTCCTTTATCTCTTTTACTTTAGCTTGCTATATAAATATATACAGATGCATCGCGTCTCCACGTCGCCTATCTACCACCTATACCCACTTCCCCATGCGCGAAAGACAAACACGTTGTGGAGCTTTCACGAGTGGCTACGTTTGCACCGGTCCTTGCCACACTATACTTATAAGGTGTCTTGTGTTTCCTCCTATATTTCTCTTTCATCTCTTTTTTCACCGTCTTCTGTTTCTTGTCGTTCTTTTTTTCCATTTTTATCTATTTTTCTACATAAATTCCTTTTTTTTTCTCATCCAGTCTTCTTGTTCGCCCAGGAAGTTTTCGCGTTGAGTGGCGCACAAGAGTTTTATAGTGAACGTGGTGTGTGCGAGTGAGCTTTAACTTTTCCCGACTCATCCACTGTCTCTTCAAGCCCTTACCACGCCTTCCGCCGCTCAACTCATGTGGTGATCTCATAGATGACTCCGGATTACTCGACGTTTCTATAGATTGCTCACAGTAGAAAATTCAATGTGCTTGCATGGTTTGTGATATTTATCAAACTTTATGAATGTTCTTTTTTTGCTTTATTGCGGGTAAACTGAGTGCAGTAAGGTTTGCAATATTTCGTTAATATGCGTATGAGGTGATATTAGCTACGCGAAAGTGGTCCATATTTTTTTTATCGAAGTTCATTGTTATATCATTTATCTACTATGTTGATCAATTTTTAAATGAATGTCGTGAATAGATGAGGGTGTACAGATATAATTTATCAATGATTGAAATTTTAATCTGCTACATGGAGTAGGGTGCAATGACGATGGACTTGTGTGGTAGAATATAGAGATGTGTCTGATGTTCACTCAAGACGAATGGTGTGGTGAATTCGTTCGGTTGGGGTCCCAATGGAATCACGACGAAACTGACACAAGGGATGTATAGACACACCATACAGGGCGGTTGGGCGAGAATTGCTTGTAGAGGTCGAGGTAGAATAGAATGATGCGGTGGATTCGTTCGGAATCTATCAGTGAAGAAATCCCCGATGGGGGAGGAGAGCGTTTGATCGTGGAAGCCTAGACGACACTGATGGATATTGTGTTTGCATATGTACTGGCATGAAATAGTGCCGATATTGGGAAAATTTATTTGTAAAATTTATCACAAAATATTTGGGAATCGTACTCAACGTTTCCATACAGAATCAATTCTTGTGACTTTGGTTACACATCTTGATTGATTGGATCTTCGGGAGATAGTTTGAGTTGAAAAAATTGATAGAGAATTGAAGGAACAAACTTTCCAATTCAGAACGGCGGTGATTTTTTGTTTCCATAGGATTTCTATATTTTTTGAGGCTATAAAAATAAATCCAATTGGCAATGCTTCAACGCATATGATTATTTATCTGGTATGTAGAGTATATGTTGTAAAGGTTTCTTCATTTTTACTAGGATTTATATGGCTTTGTCAAGGCAATTGAATTTTTCCCCTGTGGTATTATGTCAAGGTGATAACAGAAAATCAATTCGTTTTATGAGGGAAAAAAACTTTTATGATGTTTATATACCGAGTGCATTTTCGGAGTATCCTGGTGTGAGCTCGTTAAAATTTAATAGCGTACACATGGCACTGTTTTGACGATCCATCCCAATCTGCGTGCACATTCTTCCATTTTGATAATGTCTCGCGGAAGAACAACCATGGAATGTCCTTGTCCATAACAATAATGAGTTACATGAACAACAACCTCGATAGCACTCATGATCTGTGAAAATTCCGTGCTTACTTTCAATACATAACCAATAATAGACATTCTGAAATCTTTACCATTTACCGACTTGATGATGGAAGTATTTGTTTGACTGTGACAACACTCTTATTGAGAATGATTCTTCGAGTGTATGCACTAATATTTAATTTCACATCGTTTGAGAGGAATGTAGGAAACAATGGCCATTGAGAACGGTTTCGTTGGAGTTTTTTTTTCTTTTGTTAGTAGAGTTGCACTGCAGTCAGAGACAGAGTGGAGGGCAAGGTGAAAGGTGGTAGGATTTCTCTCAATTTCGTCAAGTACAGTCGTATTTTATTGCTGTGTTTCAACATTGTTTGTTACTTCGTTATTTCTTTTTTTCGTTGCCTTTGTATTCCTTTTTCCTTTTTTATTGCCAGAAGTCGCTTCGAAGTACGATATTTACGAAAAAATGAAACTTCGTCCCGGTTCTGCATGGAAATTTCTACATTCCATCCGATGCTGATCTCTCTATTTATTCGCATCAATTTCAGTCGAAAACGTAATTTTCTAATATTGATTACGCTTTCGTGCTCGTTTGCATTTGTTCTTCCAAGTGAATAATACAGATGTTGATGATTTCAGAAGGACCAACCTGTTCCTCTAAAATGATATATGTCAGAGACATTCTTTTGATATGAATAAAATTGGATGAAAACAAAAATTCCATCTTATCTCGTGGGTCATTTACGTGTCTTTTGTCGTCTTGTCCGTGCTCATAATTCTAATGAGAACCTCTTCGTGTCAAACTCGATGCATTGTTCCCGAAACGAGAGTCAGAGCTTTGATGACAGATGAAAGAGAATGAAAAAAGACGGAAAAATATAGCACTTGTAATGAACCATTAGCATTATTTTAATCTCTTTTCTAACTTTTTTTCTCTTCGTCTTTTCATTTTCATACTGTAGCTACTGTTCTTTTGTGACATGATCAGAATAATCATTGGGTAGGCCGTACAGCTTGCAAGAAAGGTTTGCTCGTCTACTCAAGTCAACTGATTTCACAATGGTCTGTTTTCCTGTGAAGGAGTGAAAATATATCAGCTTATGTCTATTAGTTATCTACGATTGAATTGTCATGCCATTCACACCAGAAGACACCTAGACTACTCGGAGTACTCTACTTCTGTTATCAACATGACCCCATATTCAATTCAACAGAGCTTCCATGCGCTTTTCAAAAGAAATTTCATATTTATCTTTCTTTCTTCAAAAATCCAACAGTCTCCCCATATTCATAATTTGTAAATTGACTGAACGAAGCTGGAGGATTCGTGAAAAATTGAAGAATAGATCTGATACATTAAGCATATTTATTTATGCATGCATAATGTTGATAGAAATTCATCGCCCATGCTTTCATGTTTCCACCATTTTTTATTTCTTGATTGTCACCATTATTTATATGTCCATTAACTATACGTGTGTGCTAACATTCCAGACAGACTCACGGGTAACATTACACCTTCCATTCTGTCAAACATTATGCTCGACTGTGTACATCTGAGACAACAATGTGAGGTGAATGCTGCTCCGGTAATTTTCCACTGCTGCATTCAAACAAGAACATTTCCACACACTCATCCATATTTTGCCATTATGAAAATACTTCTACTTTTCCCTTTACTCTCTGCTGTTAATCTTGTCCGTTTCACTTGAGCATATTGTGTTACGTTGATGTATTCACATTCCATTCGTCAGTTTTGGCAACACATGGAAAAATTGAAGAAAATAGAGAAATAGTAGGAAGAATGAAGATGACGGTTTGCAGTAGTATTTGATACGAGTGATAGAGACGAAAGTGGAAAATATTACTTTCATCGTTGATGTAAGAGAAAATGTTATAGAATAGAATGATAGAATACATAATATAGTGCTTTTATGTATAGATACTCAAAGAGCTGTGAATTATATTATCTACTGCTAGGCCAAACCAATGGCGATAGTATATATATGTAGATACATATATTTATATGGCATATCATGAATAATTGATGCATTTCTACGGACTACTGTGCTCGAGAAACAAATGAAAAATAATGGAATCGAAGACGGAAGTGCGCAGCGATACCTTTCCCATTACAATAGCTTTTTCTTTTCATCGTTTTGCTTGCATTTTTTCTTTCGTTCTTTCCACACTATAGATGAGCTTTGAGAAGTGTTTTCTCTGTGTTTTCTATCTACCAGGTTTTTACTCTCAAATTAAACGATCTACATCATGGTTTGGCTCTCGTATTCAGACGAAATCGATCCAACATGAGAACATGAGAATTCAACTGAATGAAAATGTTATTATTATTCTTAATTGAAAATGCAGGGATTACATTTTTTTTCTCCAATTAGATGAAGTTTGAAAATGAAAATTCGAATAGTAATGATTGTCAACTTTTCCATCATCTTCAATGGCAAACTGGGGCGTGTAATCTGCATTCAGTTCAATGTGTTCCAGAAGTTGGCCGTTTTAACAGTGTCTACACCCAGTACATGCAGCTTGTTATCTGCTACGGGATGTCTGTATAGAATTATGTACACATATATATATATATGTATGGGAAACAGGTGCACGTCAGGATTCCTTTCTCATTTACATGGGGCGACATTGTATATATATGCACGATATGTATGTTCAAAATTCCACAGTGAGCGCGACGGATGAGGATTTAAAATTTAAATCAACGTAAATATATATAAACAGAGAAAAAAATTACGTGTGTATGCATATCTAATTTGTAGACCATAAATAGATAGTTGTTATGCATGTTCATCTGCCTCATCATTTACTGATTCGATCGATTTAGGCTACGAAACTATCGGAGTAATATTTCAACCTATCCAATTCACTTTGAGAATGAGTTCCGTTTGGTGCAGCATGAGGGAGTTGGTGTTGATTATGTGTATGGATGAGATTTGGAATGGGCTATCAATTTATTTCCCCGAGATTGTTTTTGTTATTCACGTTTCACCGCTATTTCTAACTGTTAACGCTCTCCTTCCATCAAACAAATATGGCGTTGCGATGTCTAAACTTCTTCCGCGTAATATCTCGAGTCATTTTTCAAGAAAATCGATATCCAACCCCTAACTCGACTATTACAACTTCCCACTCTTATATACGTGCTTTAACTTACTCGCGGACTCGCCATTACCCTCCTAGCCCGATCCATGATGGTTTGGAGAGCAAAAGCTGCATAGAACCCTATTCGAGAGGGAACGGTAGCGGTTCCTTCGTCAGGGAATAAAGTGGAAGGTATAAACGTGTGCGTGCGAGTGGGTGAATGAGAAAGTGAAAGAGTGACGAAGAACGCAAGTTTCATCTCGTTGCCAGTGGCGTTAGCTGGCTCGTCTGACGTGTGGCTGTACTACATCTTTCGATCAGAGAGGAAAATGTGCGCGTGGCCGCACGAGAGAAATCTTGAAAAACGATCCGAACTTACCCCCATTTCTTCATAACCCGCAGCTTTCCACATCATCTCTCGCGTTTTATTATGTTCGAGCACATATAAAAGGAAATGAAAAATTTAATTTTGACATTTCAACATTTTATTGTATGCTTATTATTGTACGTCTTTATTTATAGTTTCATTGTATCGTGCATATTTTCATGTGAAATTTTCATAACAATCTTCAACCAGTCAAGTTGGTTGGATTGTTGTCGAATCAAAAGTAGTTTTTGAGAGGGAAATGCTCATTATATGCAGGAGATGATGCATTTATCAAATGTTATGCTGATGCGAAAAATGGAGAATAGAAGAGGAAGTGGGATTATGGTCTTGCGGATTTTGTTTGGGACTTTACATAATTCCTCTACTCTTTCCATCTCTCGTTCCTTTCTCTCCCATCTTATGTATTGTATATCAAGCAGAAGTTGACCTAATGAGATTCCACCGCAAAGAGGTTAATCCTTATTCACGAGTCGAGGATCCCGTGGTAAAATGTATGGTCGCATGTGCCAAGTGTTTTTATTTTACCTGAATATAATGAGCAAGAGAGGAAGAAAAAGAAAATGTTTTTTCTCCTCCGACTGTTTTGAGAAAAGTTATTTTTCTATTTACTCACTCTGTATTAGCTTGGGAATGTTGTCTCTTACCTTTGTTCATTCACGTTTGAAACTGTAGTGCTGCAGTTGGTGCAGTTGGAATGTGGCCAAAAATTGCCATGGCCTCTGAAGGGAAAAGTCCGTGCTGAGAAAAGAGGAAGCAAGAGGGTTCACAAGGTACACAACACTTGGTTCCCATTTTTATTCCTTTCTTCCTCCACAATTATTCCCTTTCTTTTGGAGTTCAGTCTTCCATATGTATTTTCGTTGGCTTTCTCCCCATCCAACATAGACGACACACGTCCGATTCGGTGTTGCCAATACTTTTTGAAAAGTGCATATGAGACGTTTGTCATCTTATCATCTCCCACCAGAGCGAATGGATCTAGATGATCGAAGTTATATGACTAGATTACATATAAAAAGAAGCGTATTTGTGCAGTACAATTGTCATGTCCTTAGGAAATACGGAAACAATAATATTTCATTATTCTTCAGCCAGAAAAATATTCGTTCACCAAGCGCAGGATGATTCGAATAGAAAAACCTGACAATTCTGCAAACGACCAAAATTGTTTCTCACGGAAGTAAAACACGGAAAGATCTCTGTCACCAGGACATTTATCCTTCATATTGAACGTTGTAATATTTCTCTATGAACTGTTGTGTTTCCCAGTGATTCCTGCACAATGACATAATGTGAAGATGAGTGGATGTATGAGAGATATTAAAAATGAAGAAGTAATGAATGATGGTATAATGTACACATGTGTTTGTCGAAAAGTGCTCTACTCTGTATATAGTCGCATCAATGAAAATTTTTTATTTCCCTTCGGGAGCACCGTTTTTATACGGCGAATTACACGTCTTGTGACCTGATGTATCTTGGGAATATCCCAGGATGGTTTTCCTCTACAGCAAACGCCACTCCCTCACGTATAAAGAGAGAATGAAAGGAAAGAAACGGAGCAGACAACATACGGTTTTGAAGAGGGTATAGTTGTGATGGGTGGTGTGCGAGTGGATAAAACCGAGTAACTCACGAATAGAATCGTGTATAGCAGAAATATATATGTGTCATATGAAACATGGAAGTGAACACAGACAACGTGTACTTGTATCCTTTATATTTTACTCCACCTGACGAATGTACCTTGCGTTTGCGGTCGATATATCACTATGGATTTCATCACCAGCACCACCATCTCATATATATTCTAAAAATATATCTTTCACGTTGACATTTCAACATGATTATGACTTCTTCACTTGTTCACAAAGTTCAAATTGTATACGCGTCTACATATTTGAGGGAGGACTCTAAAATTATCGGATAGATACATTGGAATATAAATCTGCAGTTGAAATTGAAGGGTTTAATTTCTCTCATGACTAATAGAGTCTGTTGGTGTCCTCAATCGTTATGACAATGAATGAAAGAGTGAGTTGTTCGCAAACACAAGTTGGAGTTCCAACCCCGGGACGAGTTTTTATTCTTCAATGAAGTCGTGCTCTCTTGTTTCACTTGGTAAATATCCAAATATGATATTTCAGTGCAGTCCGGCCAGAAAGGAGGAGATACATGAGAGAAGGGACTGTGACGATCTTTCATCAAATTCATTTTGCAACAGTGAGTTGTGGACAACAATAGAAGCACTTACAGATATATTTCATCGGATTTTCCGTTATTTTTTCAGAATATTGTTGTTCTATTGGAATTAATGGTGGGTAATGTTTGGGGATTCTACAATTTGATCACACTTTAGTCAAAAAAATGTGAGGCAAACACCAATCAGTCGGAAATAGTATAACTAACCAATAAACAAAAGTACATGAATCCTTTGAATTTTCAATTCCCAATTGGAGCAAAAAGCGACATGTGAAATGTCACAATATACACGAATATGTATGTTTACTTGTATGTGGTGTGCGGGAACTTCTGCACGAGGATACGACCTCGTTCCCACGAGGGCTTGATTCATGAAACTTTTACGACTGTAATATCAGTCGGCGTCGACAGTCCGCACGTCAATGTCCTCGAAACTGCGGCAGCGTTGATTAAAAATGCTTTGTGACTATGAGAGCAAATCGCACTAACGAATAGAAAGAGAAAGGGGAAAAAAAGGTAAAATGAAAAAAAAAATAGGATATCAAACCGATGGCATATGACAGACAGGACCAGTAGTACCAGATGACATGATTGTTCTACAATAAAACCAAAATTCGAGATGGAAAAAAAAATTATCTACATACAGCTGTGATATACAACAGGGCTTTTGCTCGGTGGATGATATATGTTTGAGGAATATCCCGCAGTACAATATGCGCGTTAAAGGTGAAAAAAAGAACAGTCGTTTAATCGAAAGCTCCCTCGTGGACATAACGTGACATGACGTGGAATTGTACGACAAATATCCGAAGTGTATGTATATATATATATATATATGGATGGCTATGTGACTCCGAGATTTCAATTACATTTCGTGTACTCCACGTACGTGACCTACACATACAGCTATTCGAAGTCACGAAATTCGATTTCACATTCTGTACATTTAAGTTCTTCATGTATTCGCGTGTATTTACAGCTCACACATGAAATCATATCCACATACATTCAATTGGATGGGATGGAGTGAATAGTTTGTCGATAGCTTGGAGGAGTCTGTGACGGTAGAATTTTCATGTTGTGATACTTCTTTTCTGACTTTGATACTAAACTTTCAACTGATCCAACAGTATGTGCCAAATTTATTCCGAAATTTGTCAATAGTGACTCATATAGACCCAATTCGAATTGAATATTCTAATATTGAAGCAATACACATTTTAAAGAATTGAAATGAAATATTATTCCTTCAAATTTCACTTCAGTCGTCTGTTCATGACAGAGTTATCGACTGTTTGAACAACAATCGCACTGTCGTATCCTCTCTACTATTGACAGAGAAAAAGTTTGTAATGATCCAGTTGAGGGGGTGTAAAGTGTGTAGAGGAGGGAGAAAGAGGAAGTAAGATGAATGGGATCCGGATCGAACGAAGGAAAAGGCCTCCCGGTATGTGTTATAAAAGATATTATAAGATTGAGACTCAACTCGTTGGTTGGTTGATAGGGGTTGCTCTTCCGTGATATATAGAATGGGAGGATGAAGAGGGAAGAAAGTATATAGAAAGTGGTAAAGAGGCAGGACTGCTCACAGGATGTGATAAGGACTAAGCGAAGGAAGAGGATACCCATCTTGATTTATATTAGGAGCCAATTTCCTGAATAGGTTTCCCCTTTTTCCGACGTGTCGTTCTCGCTCATACAATCTCTTTTTTCCTCTTGTACACCATCAATTCTTCTTCTTCCTTATTTATATCATATAATGTGGGAGAAAATATGTGCTTCATCATGAAACTTGATTATAGTGTCATATTGCCCTTGTGATTCTATCTTAAATTTTATAGCCACCATAATTTTTTACGAAAAAATGTAGCGAATGAGGAAATGTCATAAAAACTGAAAGATTGGAAAAGAGAAGCGTGGCCCACATGGTCATTTCATTGGGTGATCAAATGTCGACGTCAATACAGTGGAAGCCACATATACAATCGTTGTTTGTCATGTTTCAACACTGTATATGCCACAAGCGTTAGTTTGATTATTTGAATAATCCAGATCAATGATTAGACGTATTCAACAATGTAACATCAATGTACGTTTGACGTGGCAACGTGGGTTATATATTCCACCTGCGTGCATACGAATAGGATAACAAGTTGTAGCTCGAGCAAACATGGCTGATTGCGTGTACCTAACCTCAACCCGAGGAATACAGCCGGCACCGAATAGTTCGGAGAGGAACTGCTATGGTGTATCGAGAATTGGCTTGACATATGTGACCAAGCAACTCCACTACAGCTAGTTACACAGGCCCTAGTTTGGTTCATCATCACGGAAGAGCTACTAGAATTGTGTGTCTCTTCCAAAAGGGATTTCTCAGCCAATTAAGTCAATGGCCATCTGAATGCTATGCAATTCATGTCGAACATGTCAACGATTGCTGCAGGCAATCATATCTCAATAGACGTTTAATTAGTTCTGGGGAATTTTATTCGTTCCATTTGATAATTTGATAAAGCTGCAGAAATAATTTCAGGAGACAGTCTGTAAGTATATATCAGTTCTCAGTTCTCCTTGTTCATGTCAACTTGTCCACATTAATTTATTACACGTGACGGGAGTTAATTAGTGGCACTGGTAGTCCGGTACGTTCAAGGGTTGGGTTCTAGTGCAGTTGACGTTGGTTCGTTGAAACAAACTGCTTACATATATATGAATGCAGGGATACGTATGTGTATAATATTTTGGATAGAAGTTGGCGATGAGAGGTCGAGTTTGCAGTTTCTGAAACAGTACTCGTCATAAAATCGGAGTTAGCTCTTGGAGTTATCAACTGGATTGTTTAAGAAGTTCTCACTGAAATGTTTGAAGACAATTTGCCCAGCGAAACTTCGTGGGATAATGAAATTTAATTTATGTAGTGTACATTGACATGACAGGACTTATATTGAAGGAAGAGATGAATTAAGAGGTGACCAATTATCATAGGTACATAGATTGATTTTCAATGTGTTAAAATTATGGGAGGAAAATAACCAGGAGCCTCTTTAATTATTCACTCATTTTCCGATAAAGTTCAATGAAGTAAAGCTTGAAATTCATTGTTGGTCAACTATTTTTTCTGGATTGACATTGACGTCACTGTTAATTTTCGTTGTTAATCATATAGCCCATACACATGTATAGAGATGCAAATAGTGGGAGATTCTATTTGCGTCTTGTTACATGCGGAAACCAAAAGTGGATATAAACCGTAGCAACATACGACCACATTTTAATAACCTTCTATATTGTTGCACTCATACACCTCTCCAACAAGCCACACTGGAGTTGTTGACCGTATTTTGGAGCGCATTCAACGTTAAGTGAAGGCGACTGTAGCGAAACTCCTTTATTCGCTGTAGCCACACAATGTTATGTCTATGTAACAAAATATTGTCCCTTTTGTCATACACAAATAGCTTCACACAATTTAATTAAATTTATATTTGTGTTGTGTGCAACACATCAACAAAATAACTAGAAACGTTCAAATACACAGTTTCGAACAACTTTTACCTGTTAAATGGTATTCATTGCCTGGAAAACTGATGTATTATTGGTTTCCTCATAGATTCGGTAGGAAGTTTAGAGCGAGGAAAAAAGTTTGAGAGATATTTTTAGAGTGAAAGGGACGCAAATATATTCGGATGGTGGTTTTACCTTCCTCAGAGTTGGTTTCGGTTCCCTCTCAAGAGGTCGCTTGTCCGAATTTACGAGACCAAATTTACGTGCTCATGATTTAGTTCTAACGTGTGTATTTTATATCCTCCTTTACATTCGTACATACGTTTTCAACATACATGTTTGTGAGTCATGTGCCATAGAGGGCTAAAGTAATGTCTTCTTAATGAAGAAGGAGGTTCGGTGCGTTATTTGCATGGAAGTTTGTATGTGCGAGACCCTACACGCCGGTACTGATACACACGCGACTACATTTCGCCTTTCCTCCATTAAATAACATCATGATGAATGGCGATTTCTCAGTGGGCTTCCTCCCAGTATGAGCATTACCGCCTATAATTATGGCTGCGATCCTTTTCACTTAGTCTTTGCAGGTCGAAAGCATGAAACTAAAATGGAATTGTTGGCTTCATTTTGGCAAAAGAGAAAGAAAATTCATAATGTCTGCTTTCGTTCAATGAATATTTGATTACGCCATTAGATTTAAGTTTTTCTTGCCTTTCTTTTTCATTTCATATTGGAAATTATAAACTTCTGAGTGATTATCGGAGCAATAAAGTGTGTTATGAAGAAGAAAGTTTTTTTTCGATGACGAGTAAGGTACGAGCGTGAGGCCAAACTCACGTTGGCAATGAGTAAAGGTGAAAGAAGACGAAGACGAAAGTCGTCGCTTTGCTGGTAGCAACTTTCTGTAGTGGCTTTAAAAATGTGTCACGGCATTTTCTACGTGCTCCGGATATAAAGTAATGATGTAGACGAATTTTCCTCGTGCTTCAAACGTGACACTCAGTTGATATACATGTGTATATGTGCATGAACATGACGCATATATCTTCTCAGGGCTGGTTCGTGATGGTTCCATCGGGAACGAAAGAGAACTGTCCAATCAACACTATTTCTGTTGAGAAAATACAGTTTATTTTGCTTGATTGGAAAATATTTTTGTATTTCATATATTGGAAAAGTTTTTTCTGTAATTTCCTTGGAAGCGAACGCAGGATTTCATGAGGAACGTGAAATCCATTAAGTCAACAGAGGTTATGAGAGGTGAGTGCACATAGATAAAAAAAGATGCAGGAAACTGTAATGCACTCAAGCCAGATATTATGATTTGTCTGACCGTACACCGATCGATCTACTGATCGATGTTCCATTTCTCTATAGCTTCTACCCTTTTCTTTATTTTACTGTCTGCCTTCGTACGTTCCTTCAGAAATGGTTCAATTCTAGAGGATTCGTTAGACGATTACCAAGTTGAGCTCATCAAGCGCAGCGAAAGGAGAGTTGGACAAGTAGAGGAAGAATTCGTATGGCAGGATTGGAACATGAGCTAGATAGTAAAAGGACAAGATCCCTGTTCGTTGAGGAAGATACAGAACTATACTCAGAGTGAAATGATTGATTTAGACAGGAAAGCTCTGGCAATGAGCCAGGATCCTTTTGCTCGCTGATGCTGTTATATGCCCGTGGCACTTGGATTCTCTTTCTCATCCTCTGTACAAATGAAAAAAAGTCCAGGGCAGAGTACAATGTGAAAAATAAGGATGGACTCTATGGAATAAAAATAAATATAGAGAATGGAAAATTTCATATTTTTTTTTGCGACATTTGCAATTCCCGCCATATTCATAAAAATGTAATGAATTAACTCTGTGAATTAATCAACATTGCATTGTTTCGTAGTGTGCTGGAACCATTGTCTAATGCTCAAATATCCAATTTAGTATTGTGTATATTGCGTTTCGGGAGTCATTGTATATGTATATATATGCATAAGTGGAATAATAGTTTCAACGCTCGGGGTGTTGTTGTGGCCGCGATAGCGCGCTGATGTGGTGGAAGGCAAATTGAATCGTGTTACGTGTGATTACAGGCGACGCAAGGACACAATGCTGCGCGTATTGGGTGTTCGACTACTGTCGAGGCTTCTCGTCCTCGTATGTTCACTCTCATTGCTGTCACTACTATTCCTCAACCGCTGTGGATTTAATAACCTGGACACGAACTCCATTGACACTGATGGTGAGTTGAAAAATTCAAACTTATCTTGACTATACATTCGAATATGAGGTGAAAACGATTGCAATCTTATTTGGTGTAGTGGGTCACGTGCGATGTGAAAGTTTCATCAAAGATGTGCAGAGATGAAAACTCACTTGCATATGTAACAGATTGTATTTATTAGAACATTTTTTTTGTCTCTCACAGGATACATAAGCAGATTTAAATTTGTTCACCACTTGGAATCACTTGATGTTGCAGTTGTGTGTCTTAATTGTAAACTTTTGTTTAGTTACGCCGTGTACTATATCATTTCAGTGAGTGCGTATAGTTTGTTTTCCGGTAAGGATGTAAAGAGAAGAATGGAGGTGAGGGTCATGTGCGCGCGAGAGCTTTCACGCCCATGGCTCGGAGGATTTGGTCTCGTAAATCGCGCGCCCGACGACCCGACGACATACCCGGGTGCAAACAGTGACACTAAGTAGCTCCGCAACGAGATTATACGACTTGCGTAATTGCCAAGTGTCAGAAATGTTCCTTTTACCGCAACAGTTAATCCAATGTCTTCATGTACTAACATTTCAAAAAGCGACTTTTTTCAGTTATGAATATTGTTTCGAGAAATATTAAAAACGAACGTGGTGTTTGGATGGGAAATGTAATTCCATTTCGAATGACAAGCCATATTACGTAAATGTGGATAGAAACGAAATAGCTTCGATAATTGTGTTATTAGGTTGATGAGAATGAAATAAGGATGAAGAGAGAACAGGTGTGGGGGTTTGAGGGGTTTTGTAATGTGTATCTTAGACTGGGCCAAAAAAAAAATAATTTTTTTTCTAACGGTACTGTGAAAATATTAATATTAATATTAAGAGCTCGAAATTTCAGGATATCTTTTTTTTGTTGTCATGAACAACATTTTCACAGTGGCGTTAGAAAAAAAAATTATTTTTTTTTTTTGGCCCAATCTAGTGTGTCTATTTATATTTTATTACACGAGGTCAAAACCCTGGATAAACAGAGTTCTGTGTCACATTGTGGTTCACCTTTGAAGCATTTAAGAGATGTGCATCCACTTGGATGAGATGCCTCGATCATCGCGATGCAGAAACAATCGCTTTGTGAAAGCATGTCGTAATTTTTAAATACAACAGCAAACTGTTCTATAATTTACTGAAGGGAATAAGCAACAATAATGAGAGTGTCTCTCTTTGTTACTTGTCGGAATGAACAAATAGAATAGCGACTACTGATAGAGAATTTTTTCGTAATAGAGTCTTTTTTCCCCAATGAATAAAAATAATTTTCATTAACGTGAGGCCATTCCGATCTTGTCTATAGCAAAAGCGGGAAAGTAATTAAACCCGTGATAACGTGAATAAATTTTCTGAATGCTCTCTCTATCTCCTTCGTTTTCCTTCGCTGTTCTACCCAATGACTTATATGAAGCAATTAAAGGGGTATAGGAGTATAGTTGCAATAAAAACTTGAAATAGATGTGGAAATATCCATCCGGATTTTCGCTTTCTCACATTTTGTAGTTTTAAATGTTTCACAAACAATGTTGGACACGCAATAAATGCAGATGTACTGATTCCCATTGGTAAGTGTAGCGTTTATATACACTAGAAAACAAAATATCTTCTTTTTTATTTTCACTTATTCCGAAACAGGATAATACCTAGGAAATCATCTGAAAAAAAGTTGATTCCTGAATAGAGAAAAAAAGTATCCAGTGGTGGAATCGCAATTACATCGTTGAGGTATCTTCTCCCGCATTCTTATTTTTCTATATTTTGAATGATATCCTGCCCGTATCCAGGAATTATATCTCCAGTGAATTTTATAATTAAATCTGCAATGGAGAAATGTGTTCTCGATTGAGTTATATGACTATCAAGTATGCAACTGACCCTGACGTGGAGGTACTCTTTCATCTAATGAGTTTGAACAAATGTGGAATTGTCTCTTACCGTCGATTCGATCGATTACGAGTTATTATAATTATTCATTCCTTCATTCTTCCATCCAACGAATGATGTAATTTTGAGACGCATATAATTATCAGCTGTAGGGAATTGAACAGTGTACTCTACCGATGATATAATTGTATTGCGGTTTGTTCGGTTTACTCATGTCTCTTTCTACATGGTCGTTAAATCGTTCGTGAACACGCTCGCCATGGTATCCCAGACACTCGTCGTTTTATCCCCTTCACACCATACCATCCCTGGACATTTGCTACGTCCACTGAATAATATAAGTCGCTTTCCAACCATTTGAATATTCATTCATGCGGAAATGTCATGCAACAGTATGTCTATTCACCCTTCATGTATTCATCTTGTGAGACTAACTTTCGTGTCTGCGTTCATTAAAATTCCAGCATCTTTTATAAGTTATAATGTTTGTATTAATATGTTAATGTTGAATTGTTGCAGAAAATTTAGACCGTATTTGACACCAATGTCTACAAAAATTCACCTTTTCATTTGTCTTAGACATAATAAATTGTTTGTATCAACCACGCGTTTATATGGTTGGATTGATGAATCATAATCGAATCTGATACCTCTACTCAAGAGTTGTATGTAATGTTGTCATCATATTTTCGAGATTCCGTTCCATCCAGTGGTTAATCTATGGACAATCATATTCTCTTCATTAACCTTTTACGAAGGAGGAATTATTAATAATGAATCCAAATGACTTTTCTACATTACATTTCATCCTAATAGCATTTGTGTAATTACCTTGATTTCTAATTACGCGCAACCAATTCGCTGACGCCGATAATTATTGAGTGCTCAACATGATAGATGATGATAAATTCGAATGCAAATGTGTATATTAGTTATTTATTATAGATAAAACAGAATTAGTCGATATGTTAACATGAACAAATGGCATATGTTATCAGGTGTATTGATGAATTCAGTAGGTTCTGTGGTGATAGAGGTAGCTATACTCATACCACTTCTACATAGTTAATGGTGAGACCATATAGAGTGGATGAAAGTTTACCAAATTTACTCAACGATAAAAGGGGACACTATGAAAACATCATGTCTCCATACGTCCATACGTTCTCTATCGTCTACCTATTGGAGATACATGTTTTAAAGTGTACTTGAGCGCCAACTCAATCATGATAGTGGCTTTTGGCAGTATACATCCTGTATAATGGTATATACACACATCTGCTTGTATTAATCGATCAATGTTGCACTCCCATTTCACCCACAAACACCAATTCCATGTCTATCCATCGTACCATCTTCCATTCCTTTTCGTTGTTATCGAACAAATTTACAGTCAACTTGCCAATACACGTTGAACTGTTCGCTTCAACACCAACTCGTCTTCTTTTCAATGTTTCCCATTTTCTTTTCATTTCTTCATCGTTTTTTTGCGATACTCTGAAGAATTTCTAGTAGCTGCATGTACGCCGGTTTCGTTTGTAACTTGTCCAACTCGAAATTAGAAAAAGTTTCTCTCTTTTCGTCTGGCATCCCACGTTCTCAGCTTTTCTCACTACTTGATAACTTTGTAATGTTGTGTTGTGTATAAGATATCGAATGTCCATTTTTCTTTTTATTGTGATGGGAAAATTTGGATGGAAACATTTTCTCTATTCGACATTCATAATTACTTGTGGGAAATACAGAATAGGGTTGTGGTCAAGGAAAAATGTGAAAAGATCTGTATAAACAAGAGAGGGTATCGGTAATGTGTATCAGAAAAACTCTCGATTGCCAGACAAAATATTTCTATCATTTGTGAGTTTTTCATTCACGTTAGATAAATACAAATGCGATATTCGTAGATGTAATTAGCGTGTTGGTGAAGCTATACCAGATGCTACTGTGTGAGTGTTTCGGTTGCAATTTATCATTTAGCTATTCATTGGTATGAGCTCATTATTGGGTCTGACAAGTTTCTCTTATTCAATATTATACAGAGCATCATACAACCATGCCATCCAATTACTTTCAATACATTCATCCCTTTAATACATTGACGAGGTTTCCAAACTTTTTATAATGATCTGCCGAAGATTGGTGGCCGTGTTTGGTAAAAAATCAATGCATATTCCTTTTCACGTGGAAAGTGGTGCGAGAAAGTGGTTGTGATACCAGAAAATGTACGAATCCTAAAATAGCAAGTGGATAACATGCCTGGTGTGTGTAGACAACAGGTTCAAGAGGGAAGGGATGAGGATAAGGTGCATGAGCACGTAGAATGTACCAACAGTCCTTAGAGATTACATTCATTGAACGTCCGGGTCTTCGCGGTAGAGAGCACAGTCGTCCACCGAAATTTTCATTCTCTACTTTCGACACTAACACACACGCACAGGAATGCATACCGTATGAAAATTACTTTGTGCATCCCAACCATGAACCAAGTTTTAGGTATATACTCAAGAGGTCTAACTGGAATATACATTCATACATATTATATTCAATTATTATTCGTGAGATATATTCGAACTTTTGTTGAGATTTTCTTCTGCATGAAACATGATGGATGAGGAAAAATTGCAAGACAAAGAAATGAAGATGCATAATCAGGTACATTGGCAAAGTTTCAAGTGAAATAGACTTAGTCCAAAATTATACGGAGAGACTTGTGCTTAAAGAACAGTAAGATATTGAATTTCGTTGGGATGAGGAAATTTATTTTTGAATGAAAAGTAGCGGGGTGTGATTCCAATATTCTCTGGTAATATCGAGAGATTTTATTGGTGAAGTCATCTTGTTGACCATTGTAGACGGATTGTTGCAAATGAAAATTGGCTCTCATTCGTGTTATTTCACAAAGTACTTTCACACCAGTACTCTATTTTGATATTTAACTCAATTCAGGATTATTGTGGAAAAAAACCGAAGTCTCAAAAAACTCAGAAACTATTGAGTTTAGGGTACAATATTACATGACAAACTCTATTGCTTTCGACTTCGGTTATAACGTCCTAACAGGAACACGTCATATTATCAGTCACCCTGTATAACTCCGTGAGTGTGAGTGCAGATTCTAGATTTTCATGTGTTATAATTGTTTTGATTCTAGTTGGGTCGGAATGTGTATATCGAATCACACGATGAAAGATAATTGCGGAGCTGGAATTATAATCTATGAGGTAGAAATATAGAGCAAGTAGGGGATTCAAGAAAGGAAATAGAATGAAGTTGGCGCTCACTGGCTGCGGCCAACGAATCACCATTGGAATTTCACGGCTTCCTAGAAAGATAAACCAGGTTCTGATGCTTCTCGAGTATAGTTTCGTTAAAACGCGTTATCGCTTTCCGGTCGTTGCATCGTTTCCTCTTCTCACTTTCCAAGTTCTTCTCTAATCCCTCTCTTATTTTGCACCAATTTTATTTCCACACATCCATTATTTTCTAGCTCCAAGTCCTTTATTTCTCCTTTCTCGTCTTTCTTTATAGAAAGGTATATCATTGGTGTTGAAAATATCGAGGAAGCAGTGAATACCGTCAGTGGGGTGTAATAGTGAACGCCATTTGAAAAGAAAACGTGGAAACATTTGTCCCATCCAAGCGTAAATAGTTTTTGGGAAAGAAGAAACTTTCCAATTATTTGTGAACATATATTTGGCATTTCGGCGCCAGTGGTGGCGGCAGCAGTAGCCATCTTTTTTACTTCGAACGTATAGAGGAAGGAGATGGTGGCAGTGCTATGGGGGTAGAACAGCAAAGTAGGAAATACGAAATTGGCCTCGGCGAAAGAACACGTTAAAAGCAAGAATGAGTAAGAGAAAGGGAAAAAGGAGTTTGCCACGAATTTTACCGACGCATTACGCCACTATTCCGGAAATATATAAATCACCCATCCATTTCCTCAATACGAAAATCACAGTACCGCCCCTAATTTCCTTCCTTTGAATATGCCTTTGTTCCCCTCATTTTCATGAAACAACTTCATCTTCTCTATTAAAACTGCAAAGAAAGAGAATCCGAGAATCAGAAATTCCCTTTTCATTCGAAGTTTCTTCAAGATTAAATGCAGTTGTTTTTTATCGTGTTGATTCATAAATTCTCCTTTTTCATGTGTCTCAGATATCGCGCGCAAACACTGAACTTTAATTGATTTTTCTATTGAAGATAAACGTCGAATGGATCCTCTTTGGACTTCAAATTTCTATTATCCTCTACGTCTTTTGCCTATTGCTATCTACTCATTTTCGCGCGCTTCCTCTCGTCCAAATACTTTGCCATCAAACCATGTACATATGCGCCTTACACACATCAACTTTCTCATCTCTATGCAACTCCAGATCTCTCACGTATGCTATCTCACGTTCCATTCTATACGTGTTGTGTGGGTATCACGTCCACACACGCACCCCATATACATTTATGACTGACAAGGAGAGGTGGCGCAACGAATCCCAATCGGCGAAAGATCGAGGGGGAGAAAAAACCACTTTGTTGTGCATACACGTTTCGTTTGATCGAACTCCACATCTTCTGCTCTTTATCTGTTGGATATTTGCGCAGTCCGTCGTTGTTTAATAGAAATGAGAGTACACAGACTCATAAAACATCTGTACAAGTTAAAACATGCGCGAATTCTTTTCCAATGCTTGCAACCATACAGGAAGTAACGATAAAAAGCACACAATGAGAAAATGAATAGGTGCAAGCTCATAAGTTGGAAGAATACGAAATTTATCACCGAATTTGTGATATAAAATTGGGAATACTCAGATAGAGGAAGAGACCGACGAGCGAAGTAATGGGAGGATATTTTTTCACTTGGCAAAGATCCATTTTTCACGAAGAAAATACAGATGATAAAAGCATAGCTGTAAAATCTAGAATTATGTTAGCCGGCATAGACATATAGATATATGAACGTATAGCCATTAGACTTGTATATGCTGCTTTGTATTATTTACTCGAGTTGATTCATTCAATGTTTGTTGGTTTTAAATATATTGGTGTATCACGAGATAGTGAATAAACGCAAGTGTGTGAAAGGAAGTGGTTGTGAACTAGAGAGAAAGGGAAGGACAGGAAAGAAATAAAAAACGGAGAAAGCAGGAGTGGAAGAAAATAGCCAGACGTCGAGTTTTATACCTGGTGGCCCATTAAGTTCGCGAACCGGAGATATTTATTTCACTTAAATGTACTCGGCAAGGTTATACTAGGAGAGTAGCGTAAAAACGCTACTCGATTTATGATACTTACTCGTGCTCGATCCTTCGCAGGTCGTAAACCTTGACGTGCGTGCGGATTTTCTTCTTCTCTTCCTTCAACAGAGCTGGACTTTAATTCCATATACATCCCTCATATGACTGTAGGTTAAGTCGATGCAAATAAAATAGGGTATTAAATAGACCAATAAATATTTATACATCATGGACGATTTATTACTGGAAAGTGAAGTGCATTGTGCTGAATTCATTTACATTTTTGTGCATTGTTGTAGATAACAACTTGATAGAAATGACGTAAAGCCCTCCAGGATTCTCCAATATCCACTCTGATATTTATGACTGGAGATTACTCGTACTCACTTTCATACATTTATACATATTATTACCGTATTTATCAGTCTAATAATTTTTTATTATTTCCCTTCGTTATTTTTCACATTTTTGTCTTTCTACTCTTATTCTTTTCCTTTCGTATATTCCGTCGCTTTTATGAGGAAAGAAACTACCCTATGCCGGTGGCGCGTAAAATTAGGACATGTCTACGGGAAATAAAAGGAAGCAAAGTTTTCAGCTCGTAAAGCGCTCAGCGACCTATCTGGAGCAGAAATGTTCTGGTGAAAAGGGGTAGAAGGGTGCCTAAGACAGCCACGAAGCTACTGAGATGAGGAGATAGACTTATTGAAAGATATAGAATGGAGGGAGGGCGAAGATGTGAAAAGAGTGAAAGAGGTAAATGTATGCTTGGGTGTGTGTTTGTTTATGTGATTGTTTGCGTGTGCGTTGTGACGTGTGGCAGTGAGTGAGAAAAAAGAAGTGAATATAACTGGCAGTGGTGATGGTACTTCCGTAGTCAGGCTCATAAACGTGCGTTTGGGCTACCGTAAAAGTCTCACCGGATGAGCGTCTATCATAAACGTATATTGTGATGCTTTGGATGATTCCAAGCTGAAACTTTTTCTTGGACGACCATATATAAATGTATACATACGTATTTGTTCCATGGTAATTCCACTGGAAGTTGCAAATGCTGCCATAGCAATGAGAGAATTTTGAAAACATCTACGTGTACAGTCTCCATTGACAATGAAAGCATGGACGAAAAAAAAATTTGACAATTTATCTTCGCTCGTGTGTTCGTATTATGTGCGTAGTTCCATACTCGTTCCCCTTAAAAGTACCTAAGTGTATTTTGTAACGACTTTTATAAATTGCGTTCTGGAATATTTTTATCATCTCATAAACTCTGACGTTTTGTAAATTCGTTTTCGTATGAAGCAAATTGAAGTAAATACGATGCTCCCAACTATCAAAGAATTTCTTCAAATAGTCACCAACGTATTCTGCAGAATAAAGTTATCTGAGTGTGAATTCATTTTTGTGCAGATCCAATAACAGTTTCGAGTTTACAAGAAATCAATCAACGAGAGGAGGAAACGAAGTTGGAAATTGAGCGACTTACTACAGAAATTCGCACGCTGAAATTGCAAATACTACAACTGACAGGTGAGAATATGTTATTTTATACGGACTTTATTTGTACACGTAGGTCTCGAGGGTTGGTTTCAGAGGCCCTTATCAATATGTTAATATAAATTGAATCGGGACTAACAAGGAGATAAGACAGAGTGCTTCAGGCGAAAGTTACAGCCAAGATGGCGAGTTGATAAGGTTCGCACTGCCCAAACTGTTTCCGATTTATAAACAGCACCAAGAGGAAACTCGAACTTACCTCAGACCCGTTTATATTCTGAATTGGATGACAATATTGATTTTCAATTCACATTGATGCTATATAATGTCAAGATCCACAAGATCATCAGTGTTGTCTTGAGCTTTTCTTGTAATAGAGAAATGACACTGTGAAATTCGCAGCAATGGAATGATTCAATTCATACCATTGTGAATAATGAGTGGATTCATATTTTCAGAAATGAGCAATGGATGAAGAAATTATTGAAGTGAATGCTGGGAGTTCGATGAACTTCCCGTAGAGAAGAATGACGGTCGTTCGGTAGCTCTCATAGTGCATAAACTTTGAAAAAATTTTTCATCTTCCCTGAAGATTTCAAAGCATAATACGTTATTGATAGGCACTAATGCCTGCGAATACGACCACGAACGACAGTAGGAAAAATATTGGGATCGAAAAGTTGAAGCAGATAGAGAGTAGGATGAAATTGATAGAGACAGATAGATGGTAACGAAGAAGCTGTCTCCGAAGTAATGGAAATAGTGAAGGAAGGAATTTTCATTGTGTCTTTCTCGTACTGTCAATAAAGCACGTTTTCTCCTCATTCTACTCCACATCTACCATCCCTCGTGAAAACGCTGAAAGCTCTCAAGCTTCTTATCTTCTTGGATAATATACTTGTTTTAGTGGCAACCATTGTCTGTCAATTCGAACAGTTTCGTAACTCAGTCAACGCTTCCGATAAAGACAGCACTCATTTCTGACGGCTACGAGTCGATATTTTCCGGTTTTCTTTTGTCCTGTACACCGATACAAATATCAATCTATCCGGGTATTTATATCATGACTCAATATTTATTAACCGATGTAAGAAAATGGGCAATTTGCCATAACATTTCTATATTGGACGGCAATTTTAGCAATTACAGATAATGTCAGATTGCAATTTGGCGTTGTACGTCCATTACAATTATGATTATATAATGTTCCAGGTGGATCACCAGGTCATATCGACACATTTACGGGAATAAATCTAACAGATGATTGTCTAGTAGCGAGACGTCAAGTAGAATTTGCTGAAATAAGTCAAGGCTTACCATTGAACAATGAGTATGAACTGATTGCATTCAGTCACTTTACATATTCACGACTCTATCCGGTTGATTTGGGTCTGGGGAAACGTGTGGTAGAAAAGCCGATTGGGTTCAAAAGGAAAGATTTATTGGAAGCTCTTGCTAAAGCTGTCGATACTTTGAATAAAAATGTTTCATCATCTACTGGACGTTATACTCAAGAAGATTTTTTGGAGGGGCTTTATCGTGTGGATCCAACAACTGGGACACAATATGAAATGTATTTCCGGACTAAAACTTTGAATAAAAGTTCACAGATTTCAACGAATATTGGACACACGAAAATCGTGATGATGCGACCTTATGCACCAATACATTTTGTTTCATTGCACAAGCAGCAATCCAAAGAAAAAGAACTCATTCATATTATTTTACCTCTGTCAGGACGTACGGGAACGTTTCAAAGTTTTATGGATAAATTCGTGAAAATTGGATTGAAAAATGATCGACGTGTTCATTTGACTGTTGTGTATTTCGGCACTGAGGGTTTGTCTGAAGCTCGAGCGATCATGTCTAGGGTATTGATGACACGTGGAAGCGGTGGAACCAATCAAAATTTGAGGTTATTGGCACTGAATGAAACTTTCTCGAGGGGGAAAGGACTTCGAGTTGGTGCAGAACGCGCTTGGGGAGGTGATGGTGATGTTCTGCTATTTATGTGCGATGTTGATGTCGTTTTCAGCGCACGGTTTCTAGACAGGTGAGTTCCTCAATATTTCCCTTTGTTCATCCCCCTATTTCTATGATAGAGTAAAAGATGTATTGTCACTAATTGCTCTCATGTATCTTCCACTATAGTTCTGAACTCAGCATTCGATTACGTAGATATTTTTTCGGTCGTCCATCTCCATTTCAAAGTCTACGATCTCGATTGTACCCACAGATCTGACATTCAATACAGTTCGCATGGCTATTTAAATAATGACATGATGATACATGTGACATGAAATAGAAACTTGAGAAGTTTTCGAGGTCAAAGCGTGTCTCATTTCGTTAAGCTCAAAGCGTTCTCGTGGTACTATATAATATCAATCTGAAATTGGAGTAACACATTATTCTGCGTATAATGCAGATGCCGTTGGAACACTGCCCCAGGGCGTAAGGTTTATTACCCCATTGTCTTCAGCCTGTACAATCCCCATGTTGTGTATACGCTCCAGGGTCGTGAGGTACCGCCTGAGAGGGATCAACTTGTAATATCCAGGGACACTGGATTTTGGAGAGACTTTGGTTATGGAATGACGTGCCAATACAGGTTTGTCATCGGGAATACATTCGATACAGTCAACTCTGAAAATGCAATTTTCATGCGCGTATGTTTTATTTTTCCATGATTAAAGATCAGACTTTCTTCGTGTACGCGGATTCGATGAGGACATTGTCGGTTGGGGTGGTGAAGATGTGACACTTTATCGCAAATATGTTCGCAGCAATATGAAAGTCATCAGAGCAACTGATCCCGGTATTTTCCACATATGGCATCCAAAGGTAAAAATATAACAACATAAGAAAAGAACTACTCGAAATAGAGGAATTTTATTCGTACTTTGTTCTATCTGTATGGGTCATTATTTTCAAGCTTTTATGTGGTTATACACCCGTATGGGAACAAAAAAACATATTATAGAGATTTTTCCCTTGAGAACATGTCGTCTGTATATCGTAGAAAATAACAAGCGATGTTATATGTATAGATATACTTTCTGTGGCTCAAATTTGTTGTCGAATATATGTATAAGTATATATATGTTACACCTTTTCTTCGGAGTTGAAGTTCCATAGTCCATTATACATACCACTGAGAATATGCTTGCGCAATCGTGTTCACGGTATTCCCACAGGAAAAAGCACTCGGTGTGTGGCAGTTGTCGTAATAGTGCGATTCAGAAGTGCAAGAGGAAAAGAAAAAATTCACGCGCACACAAATACATATACAAGACGCTGTACACATCGAGAATGGAGTAGAATGATTCTCGTAAAGTCAGACGAGCGTCGGAAACTTGATCGTTTTTTGTCCATTCTGAATTTCCCGTCGTTGGTTTTTCAAGTTACAACCGTTCTGCCATCATTTATGTCTAAATGAACCAACAGATTTCAACTTCATTGTTCTACATTTTCATAATGCCCATGAAAAAAAAAAAACAAAAAACAAACAAAAAATGCCATAACTCTATTTTTATCGCTGTTGAATTGTATTTAAATCCAACAGTTTATGTTGCATTATCTCTTCTGTTGATACATCGATGAGAAATTCTGTGGTTTTCAATATTCAATATATGTACACGTATTACGTAATCACATTTATTTAAAGTGTCGATAAATTCACCTCACTCTGAAAAGCGTGCAATGATATAATGCGATTATCGAAAGTTCGGCGCTAATAAGCTGGCCATCGATCGGCATTAGGTTGACGCTGTATAAAAGGAAAGAGAAACAGGAAGCGACGGGTAGTGGTGTTGGTTGGGGTCATTAGACTTAGCCTCATTGCCTGAGGGCCGAGTATGAACTGAACCTCACTGAAGTCGTGCGACAAGTTGGTAAAGTCATTTACGAATAATTAAACTCATCGATGAGATTGGATTTCTCTTTCAATTTGAATTGGAAAAATGGACTGCCATCCATAGAAAAGAGTTCGAGTAGATAAAAGGTCGAACTCAATTGATCCTTTTGATGGGTTGAAAGCGATGACGGGACATGTCAAAATCGAAACGAGACATCGGTCTGGATCGATATCTCATATCATCTCCCGATATTTTCGATTGTCTGGTCCATTAATAATTCCCAAAGCAGAAAACTGGACACTGATGAAGATAGTAACTCTTTCATTATAAAAAAACGTCTTTAAAGCATCAGAATTTGAAGACTCGTTGCGTATGAGAGATTCTTACACACGCGATGACGAGATAGCAAAAGAGATATATCGAAAAGTTATTATCCACAAATTGTTATGAGAAGCTTTCTGGTGATGAGATTTTTGCGATCGCCGAATATGTATGTCGGATGTATTTTATCGATTAGATTATTTTTGTAGCTACACACGAGTGAGTGTGCAATGGATGTCTGGTAAAACGATTTCAATTGAGGCACATGAATTCGTGTCAGCGATTTGGGTTTTGTCGGTGAAAAAGCGACTGATGAAAGAAAATAAAAAAGGAGGTGGATGGACATCAAGTGGAAAATTAGTCAGGCCGCCATAGCAATTTCAGTGCTAGTCGAATAGTTTCGTCTGTGAGTGTGCATTGTTTCTTTTGTTAACATATCAGTCGCACAAATGGAAATTTCTTCAAGGCCATGTTGATGAATACATTTAGCACATGTTCTCTCCGTCCCTGTCAGCTAACTATTTCCCGCAATCAATATCAAGTATTAGTTCATATACTTATAAAGAGGCAAAAAGGTGGTGGTCATTTTCATAGAATACTCATCTGTACTTATCACTTCCAGGTTTGTTCTAGTGGTTCGGGTCAGAGATTGTCGTCTGATCAGTACCGAGCGTGTATACGATCGCGCGCTCTGAACGAGGCATCTCATGCACAACTTGGTTTTCTTGCCTTTCGTGATGAAATTGCCAGTCAAGCAATGAACCTAAAAATATCGCAGACGAAGAAGAAGAAAAAAAAAATTCCAGGACAGCAGCAACAACCAGCATTCGCTGTCGCATCTGGTGTCGCAATCGCTGGTGCTTCGAGGAAAGATAAGACACGGGTGAAAGAGAGATTAAATGGAAAAACAATAAAAGATCAGACCTGATTGCGAGAGGTACCCAGGTGTTTCAATTGTTAAATGTAAATATCGTGTAAAAATTATGAAAGTAATAGTCTCAAATAACTAATCGAATGATGAGCCTCGAATTGGAGAGATGAAAATGATAAATGTTGTCTTCAGTTTAACGAGGCTCTACGAATTGACCAATGAAAGGGGGAAAGCCACCCACATTATTGATGTTATGTCAGTATCATCAATTAGTCTCCAAGTTTTTTTACTGATTTGGTTTCTTGGCCCCATTCATTGGTTCATATGAACTTGTTCATGATTTATATCAATGGTGAATGACTATAAAGTATAAACCAAAAAATTGTATATTCTTTTAACACATAACGTGATATTCTTTCGTTGAACGAAACTGTTATTGATCGTAAGATTTGATGACTGTCTTGTGGATTTTATTATATCATCGTGAAAATGGTTGTTACAGTGAGTATAATTGGTTAAATAGGTTTGAATACATGAATAAAATGAACAAGTACATTTGTACAGAGTTGCGAATTTGATCGTGCGTTGATTGTCAATTAGATTACACGAAAGAACAATTATTATCATTCTATTTTGCTCCTTTTATCGGTATGTATGTTCTGACTATATTTTTTGCAGAATACTATGCGAATGATTGGAATGTTGTCAAGAGACTTGGAAATATTTTCTTGAAACTCTGTTGATTTTGTTATTGATTAGTTAACCATAAAATGATATAATATGTCATTATTTTGAAGCAACAAATACTTTATTCGAATGGTTTGAATACAATGAACTGTTGTTATAGAATCGATTCTGATTCATTATAATATTCTAGTGATGGGTCATTAACCATTATTAACCGGTGCGAATTTTCAAAAGTAATTAAAGTCCTGCGAAAAGTTAATGGGACGCATGACAAGATTTCTTCATGCACCCTTTTCACTCCATCACTTCAAACTCTGTCTTCATACTCTAAAATATGCACGGATTTTGCCAAGTATTGTATATAGATTTGAAGAATGCGTGGTTGAAAGTTAGCTCAGTTCACCTGTGTATAGAGAAAAGGTTGTGAGAAATTTCCGAATGAATTTTTGCTATTTGTTGACCCAACACGAACAACAAAATGTCGGAGAGTTATTAAATAAAAATATCTTATCAGTAGTTATGACAAAAAATATTTAATTCACATTTGATATAGTATTCATTCATATTTCAAAACGAAATTAAAATTCATATTGGCTGGTTCCTCATGTTTTTTTTCCACATGACATTTTTTCAGGGACTCTGTGGTATAATATTTCACTGGTTGAATTTTTTGATGAATTTATGTTGTATTAAATATGGAAGCAGAATTATGTAACATCAACGAACAAAAGAAATAATGATAATATAGAAACGAAAATGAGAACAATGATTTACATGAAATATACGAAAGTATATACGAACTGGAAATGAATTATGTCATGTCTCTCTTTATTCATTACCCAGTTGAAAAGTATCAGACTAATGGGAATCAAAGCAAGTAAATGTTCGTGAATATGATGCTCTGGATGTGTATGAACGAGCAAAAAATATCACGCAGTTGAGGTGAATTGTGTTATACATGATTATTAACAAGAAAAGGAGAGCATAAAATATATGAATGGATGAAGAATTTGGAAGGGCGGAATTCAACTTATTATAGATAATATTGCGGGCTTTCATGTCTTATTATGGATGCATAAAGTTCTTCTTTATATTCTACTTATTTCTTATTATTCCTTATGGAGTTGAGGTGCCAAGTGCGAGTAGCTCTGCTGTCACGCCAGCGCAGCAAAATGTCGTCTGGCCGTAGAATGACATTCCCTTTGAAGTTCTGAGTAAGTCGGCTCTCTTCGTCTCCACTTTTCCCAGTCAACTTTCCATTTTTGTTCCTCCATTTTTTTTATTCGTACTCTTTTGATGCCACCATTTCCGGATCGAGTTCTATTCGCCTCCCATACACAGAGTTCTTCAATATACAGAATAGAAGAAGGTAAGAGACATTGGCTGCCTTTTCTTTTTCCCAAGCGGGTGTGAGAGAGACTCTTAGCCGACGGGCATCTTTATAAATTGCTCCTGATAAAACCGCGTACATAGAGGTCGAAGGAGAATCGGACGTGAAGGAAACATTCTTTCTATACCACATAAAATATAACTCCTTCAGATTGTGGAGCACATGAATACCCCAAGATGTATTTTTTCTCATTTTTTCTTGAGAAATATTAAAATTTATTCTCCAGAAGCTAAAGCAATATTACTTGATAAAAATTCCTCTGAAAGTGGAGATTTATAATTTATAATGCCATTAGAAAACATTAAGATTGGAGGCAAAAGGAATTGGAAAGTATTGGAACTTTTTTAATAATTATTCAACGAATTATTGTTGACATTCTGAAGTTTCAAGATTAAGTGAATTCGGTTTTTCCTTCCAACATATAATATCAGCGGAAGCTCTGTCAGTTAAACGATCGCTGCCACTATGACAGATGAGTATCTGCATAATCCAGCCTCTATCCCAAACGTTGAGCTGAATGTCTGAAAAAAGGAAAGAGAAGGAGTGTACTGCCGTCTTCTCCTTATTATTCATCATCATGTTCATTCAGAGTTATCTCTTTTAATGTGATTCGAGGGGAATACACGGGGTGAGATCTACAAGCAGAGGGTATTCAACCAATTTACTAATTATCCAATCCCATAAAATGAACAGACCACTGTGTATCCGATTATATTTCACCTTGAAAATCATTCACGCGTTCATCTTCCTAATCCCAGAGCTTCCTCAAATATTCACGAATGACGAAAGAGATCCGTTTTGAGTAGATATATTCATCCCCATAATCACATGCGTTCACCATCGCGTATTCGAAAAAAATGGAAATTCCGAATTGAAAAGTGATAAAGAAATTCAGTTCGGTTCGGAAACTGATTGATTTTTCATCACATCATTACGACTGAGGTTGGGGGTAACAATTGACGTGGTGCCAGCAATTGTTGCCACATTAATTTAATTAATTGGATGGAAGTGTATCAGCATGAAATTCCCCTTTTTGTATACTATGATGACGAGTTGGGAAACAATTTTGTTGAACCAATTGTCGAGAACTTAAATTGGCTATTTACATGATAAAATTCAACTACGCTACAGTTTAATGCAATTTGTGTGTTATTACCATTGTCAATTTGGCACTGAATCAGTGTTGGTATAGAACTAGAATTGAATGAACGATATTCACTACATTTCCACCACCTGATAATTACAAGAGTCGCAGTGATGTGATGACTAACGCTTGAAGAGATAGTGATCTGTCAGTACAGATATATACACATCCCGAAAGATTATCGACTTGCTAAAGTATGAATAGGAGGGCTCAGAGTTGGTTTGAGCACAGAAACTCTCTGTGGTAAGTACTCAACATGATTGGGATGCATCTTCAAGCTCGTACAAGATTGATTGGGAATTTGGATCGTCCAATTTATAATAATTAACTGATTCATCAATAATCGATTCATGTTTGTTGGTTTTCTACGCACCATTTTCAAGCTCAATCACTAATTCACTTCCAATTTAATTCTCTTTGCTTAGTTGCAAAAAAAAAAATTTGGCAAACAACTAAACACGACTCAATGAATCAATGAACACGCTGAGTCACATTGAGCGATTTCGTCAAATCAAATTGTAATTTTCATCCATTGAGTGTATCGATTGAAATTGTAGATGCAAATACAACGGAGTGATAATTTTATTTACATTCCATGTAGATGTGGTGCAGTAGAAGCGGAAGAGAGAATTAGTAGACGGATGAGAGCGAGGTGCAGTGCGAGTATATGCAAGGATTAGAGGGTCATATAAAGCCCTCGAGGTGCATCGAAATATAAACCGGTTCTGTGTATATTATTTGTTCGCAGTGAAAGCTCTCACAATGTTGCAAATGTATACACATACATTTCGAAATTAACCAGACTCCTGTTTATTTATTGTATTCACGAGATATTCGTCTCTGTACATTTATTCATTCAATAATATAGCAGGTATTATGCAGTTATAGTCCGTTGGCAATATTATCGATATATATGAAATCAGTTGCTCGAAGTGCTAATTAAATTCAATTTCCTGTACATCTGATGCATATCAAAGTTTTTGTGCGAACAATTTAAAATGGAATATAATTTGATGCCATTTTTCCAAACACTTGTCAATATTCCTTGTAGGCGATGATCAGAGTTTGGGGGCATTTATTCATTTACATTTGTTCCACGGAAAACCTTATGGAATGATTCGATTAGGATTCACTATTAAGAAAATTCTCATGATGTTTTCTTCCCTCCCCGTCATTGAACAATTTGTTCGTGTTAATGGTGCAGCAGATTGAATGGTGATACAAAAGAGGAGTGGGCATTTTCCGCTTGACATAGTACATAATAGGCCATAACTGAATGTGAATTATTGATGGATAGCTCATAGGTCATAAGAGGTGATGAATCGTGCAACAATTGCCCAACATTTGATGTATAGATCGACGTAATATATAGCAGGAATTAATCGTAACCGCAATCATAAATTATGCTGTTTAGCTTGATTAACGTCGCCAAGTGCAATGGGTCATTGTGTGGTTGTGCCTAAACAACCCTTGCACAATCATCTCACCCTCCCGCGTCTCTACTGCACCTGGTGTACATGCAACATATAATGCGTTCCAACGGTCAGCAAGCAACTTCAACTCTATATATATTTTGCCGTTCAACAAATCTCAGTGCACAGCATGTACATAACCCCCCTAAGCACACCAACACACACGACGACTTTACACAGCTCGAATGTATAAATGTTGAAGTGTACAACTGGTGTACTGTTTCGCCACTTGTGCATCCCCTTTCGTCGCGGCTCGTTGGCATCGTCAAGCAATGGTGCCAGCTTTATGCTCGACTCTTCTCACCCTTTGGCGTCATAGTGACCGTATTGCTCGCGTGAACTTGCACGATCCAGGCCGTGGTGCCCATGTGTTTGTTAGACATTCCATGTGCATATGTAGTAATATGTATCGTCTTCGCATACATTAGTGGGTCTCACTGTTCTCATGTGGTGTCGTCGTGATGAAATTTTATTCATTTCATTTGTTTTATCCATAGGGATTTCCCAATTATTTAATAACTTATTTTGTTTTATCATAATATCACATAAATCGACTTATATTTAGATGTTGTTATAGATGTTGAAGAATGCTGAATTGTGTGATGTGATTTAAAATGAAAATCTTCATATCATGAGGTGGAATCGATAAAGACATCATAGTCGAATTCACATTTTGTATATTATTCTCAAGGGAAAGTAAATGCCTGGGTAGAGTGCTCGTGCTCACAAATTTCACGGCAATCATCTGTTCTTCTGTGTTATCCCTTCTCTTTCAGCTTCTCGGGAGTATCACAAATTTAAAAGTAAAGGTAAAAGCCGAACGGTAGTCGTTTTAAAGATAGTATTTTACAACAGCTATAACACTTTCAGGGATTTATATTAGCGAGAACGTTGAGAATTGCATTCATATAATCCGTGAAGTTATATAAATTTTCTCTATGACTTTTTTCTTGCCAATGTTCGTTACTTATTGCAATATGGATGCTCATCATAGAGAAAAAAAATACATGATGCAATGTACACAATGTAAATGTTTTCCTTCATTTTCATCGTTCTCGTGCTAATTCGAATAAATGGGAAAAAAAGTGAGAATCATTGCGCAATTTGCACTTGGCCGATTACTATCATAATTAATTCATAAAAGTTACAAGTTGTGGGCATTGAGAGGTTGTAAGACTGCATATTGCTGCATCTTTATTCCAAATTTCTTACAGAACTCTTCTTACGATTCGCAGTTCACGACAGTTGAATTTTTTCCCCAGTTCGAAGAAAAACTCTGGGAATTTCTGAAATCAATGAATAATGAATTCCCCGGTATTGTGCATTGTTGAATTCACTATTGCAAGACAGTGTGGCTGGAGGTCTATCATTTACCCCAAGTGTAACCTCGACCAGAGCAAGCACACAGAACTAATCTGTTCATCGCACTGTATAACTATATAGGTGAATATCTATATGCACAGAAACGTTCAAGTTGACGCGTCCGGCCAAAGTTTATGGGCGTTGGAATTTAGATGTGCTGAGGCGCTAAGCGTGACGCCCTCCTGAGTTGTGGAATTCTCAACAGGACATGTGTCATGCCGATGCATGTACCAGAGAGACTCCTCTATTTCCTGTGCTATATAACCACAATTTCAATTCGGTAAACGTGTTTAGACACGTGTTTGTCATTATATTGATAATAGAAAACAATTCTGTAACCCAATGAATTTCATCAACCAATCTTGGATATCTCACACACTGAAATACACATTTACATCTGAATATACAATTGTATTGTATCTACTTTGACACAAATTTTTTGGCGGAGTTAATAATCATGGAAGAATAAATGAGGGGGAAAAGGGAGGATGGATGTGACGTACATGGATACTGGAGGTCTCTCTTCCGTCTCGTGACCGAAACACCGAAACGAGTTTTTACGGCTGGCTTGGCACACAAGCAAGAAGGGTGATGTGACGTACCGATACCTCATTGTATGTAGGTATGTATACATAGATTCATGTATTGGAATCGTATGAAAAGATATGTGGCGCGGGAGCACCGGCGGCACAGGGGAACAAACATATGCGAGGTGCAAGGTCAACAAAACCTATAAAATAACCTGCATCAGAATGAGATACGTTCAAATTGCGGCAAGTCGCGAACGCGCGCGCACACGCGTGCAAAGAGAATATGGCTGTCAAACGTCAATGTGAATCCATCCACAAGGATCCAATTAATGGTATAAAAGTAATCAAGTTTCACGCGGTGAGTTTACTTAATCCTAAATTTTATCTCATTCAGTTTCTCTCCTTCCTTTTCGATTCTAATTGAAATGAGGCTGATGGATTAGATAAAACTGATGAATTTGTTGGAGTAATCTACTGGGTTTGGGCTATTACTCAGGTGAGAGTATATGAGAGTATAGTTGTATCTAATTATTGGACTCGAATAGATAATTTGAATTGGAAATCCAAGTGAAATCACGAATCGATGAATATCACAACTATTTATTCGTTAGTCTGGTGACAAAATTTGTCCTCGTTCTCCCAATGTCTGTGGAACTTTTTTAATTATCTCATCTATGCCACTCATATACTTTGACATCTGCCACTCGTTATCATCAGATTGTTCATCTCAAGATAGTGAGAACATTATCAGAATTAATTTCTCAAATCTGGCATTTCATTCCTAAGTAGGATTATTGCAATCTTCAAAGTTAGTTCCTCTTGTCGAAGAAACAAAAAAACCTTTACGTCGGGTGTTTTTTAATGCGTTTGTGACACGTGTCATCAGTCCAGGAAGAATTTTAATAAATTTTTGAATGTTCATAATATTGTTGAATTGACGACTCTCCGAATTTCCAAATGTAGAAAATTTGTCCCAGCTCTTATCGGATAAAGATCATAATCACAATAACACCATATATGTGTAGGTTAGATAATTAATGAATAGTGGATTGACAGAGGGCTTGGTATCGTTGGGAATAATTGTTTATAAATCGGTGCATGTTATCGACGAAGTGGTAGGAGACGAAATGGAATGAACACAGAATACGGTACATAAACCAGTATTTACTGGACAGTAATCATTGGAGAACAAGCAGGATATTACGTTGTAGACTGGGGATGAGGGAGAGAAAGAAAAGTAGAGGGTGGATTGAGTGGCGCGTGAAAGAAACTGCGGGGAGGGAGCTCACCGTTTCACCAGTACCCGTATTGGGTTGCAAACGCAAACTAATCGATTGTCGTTGTTGGAAAGAGGTGCGACCCGGATGAGAAGTGAAACGAATCCCTCGTCGCGACTCAGCTCTTTCTCTACCGTCGCATTTTTCCTTCACACTTTCATTTCTCACCCGAATTTTTTCTCGCCCTCATCTTATCATTATCGTTTTCTCTTTCATCATTCTGATGTTTCATCGCTCCATCCTTGCAAATGTAAATGATTTCGTATGTGTAACGTGTGCACGTAATCGTTTATGCGTCAACTTTTTCCTTCACATTCCTGTGGATATGAATAATTTTTGATATATACAGACTGATAGGTCGCATTTGTATGCATTTGATGCAGGTTTTAACGTTTTTCCGTTGTCACATGCAACTGTGGTAATGAAAAACGTCTGTTTCATCTTTTTCCTATGAGTGTATCTCATGATTTCACGTGCATATTCTGAATGTTGGAATTTTTTATTTAATATATAATCAGATGTAAACCAGCAAGTTACCCATGAAAATCTTTTTATAATCGACACACATGGGTGAATCCAACTCACACATGATCAGCGATGCATAGAATATATTTCTTTTGTGTACGTCTGTCAGAAAATTTTCAATGCATCCTGGAATAACATATCCATATATACATATATATGTATCATGTACGAATCTTTACATATAAACTGCACGCATTGTTGGACATCTATTCAACGATAATCATTGAAAACAGTTTTCTCTTTGAAACATAAATTTTGCACAAATGAAAATATTTAACGATGACAAATAATTTTTATTCCAGTATTTGTATGAAATGAAAAATCCCTTTCTCTCGTTAACATTTCACAGAATTCAATTTTGTAATAAAAAGAAGGAAACACTGACATGAATATAAAATCAAATGGAATTCGGGGATGTATGAGAATGAGCTGAAGGGAACGATCGCACATGAGAAAAGCAGTGGGAGTTGATGGTGGAGGTAATACTGGTGGAGATACCAATGAGAAAATATAGCGGTAAAATCTGGGGTTTTAATAATAAATAATAATCAGTAGAAGTCGTGCGAGTGTGTTTTGACGAGAAGGAAGTACATTGTGGCGAGAATAATGGGCAGGTGAGTTGTTGACCAGCGACCAGTCTAACTCGCTCGCACTTGTACTCTTCCGCATTCACATTCTCTTATTCAGTCTTTTCCTCCCTTTTACTCATCCGCGTCAACCCTTTCATTGTGTGACAGTAACCAACTATAGTTATTGTACGCACGAGTGTTACTCTTCTTATTCTTTTCAGCGAATTCTCGCATCATTTTGTCCTCTCCCTCATGCGCGCGTTCATGCCGTCATATCCGCTCTTATTATTTCGCTTGGTGCTCCAGAGGTATATATACATGAGGATTTCGTTGTGGCACCAGCTAATGGAGTGCCTTGAACCGCGGCTGCGGCGAGTGAACCCAAAAGCCCCGACCGCGCGTGGTGAAAGAGAAAAAAACCAGCGGAAAAAAATCCAAACGAAAAAAAAAAGAAAAAATAAATATAAAATGCGATGTATGTGGATATAGGTGTGTGTATATATGAGAACCGGACCCCAGGCTACTTCCTACCTGCCACCATACTTGTATAGTTATACAAATTATAGTATACTCTACTTGCGCTGTGATTTATTTGAATGCACATTCGAATATTCAACCAACATAATGTCTGTTTTGAAATGAAAATATAAAATTTGCAACTTTTTATTTCCATTACACATCACAGAGTTTCCATTCCATTCAACTCTAGTACTTGTGAGTCGGTAGTTGGAACGGGATTCGCTTCAATATGAAATAAAAAGAAGTACCTAAAATCTGTTTTTTTTTCTTTCATATTTTTTCATTTCAATATAATTTCTCTCTGTTCATTTTTCAGTCGACGGTTGATTGTCGTCAATTTTGATGATGAAATTCACGGATGAAAGGTATTTTGCAGTGATTAGAGTTGAAATCGAATACTCATTATATAGATTAATCGCTGAGAACAGTTTGAATGGGAAATATTCATTTCATTTTATTCCAGTTCGCTCCCACTTATTTCTCGTTCGTCGTCCTTTTTCCTGGGATCTGGAATAATAATCGTTCCGACTTTACAACTTTTCGCAAAGTTCGTGTTGTTCATTCCTCTTACAAATCTTCAGGTAATGCCTCGGTTGTGCTCGGAAATTTTTCTGCGGCTATATAAAATTTGGTATGGCATCATCAGTCAAACGATTTTTCTCGACGATGGATGAATATAAGTTATTGCCTGACGTTCCGTTGAAAAGCACATTTATTTCTCCAATGCAAACATTTCATTTTAGTGAAGCTATGCAAACGTTAAAATATATAGACATGAATACAACCACGGTCGATTCAATACATCGGGAAGGATTGCCAAAGCCGAAATATATCTATATTCACATCAGTGTATATATACAACAAAAGAGTGCATCGATTTGTCGCTAAATCGAAAGTGATGACAGTAGCAGCATAGTTTCCAGCCTTGTTCCATTAATCCTCACGTAGATTTAACATCACAAAGGAATGTGTGTGGATCGCAGTGGTTTTCATATATATGTATGAATGCGAACGCGAAAATGCACATGGGAGTGCTGACATGCATAGTGGTAACGGTGAACACGTTAAAAATAATCACTGATGCGACAATAATTTTTTATTCACCGAAAAGGCTACGAACGAAATTAGTTTTTTTTTCTCTAAAGAATACATTCGCTTTTCTGCGGCAATGTGAATAGAGAGTCGTGAATAACATGTTTATATTTTTGTTATTTTATTGAAGGTCCGTAAATTCATAAAGTTTCACTTGGAATCGCTGCGGCGAAACTGCACGATATTACTGACGTTGGACATTTAAGATTTAAATGTAGATTCACTTTAGTTTCGTCCGGGTTAATTGAGTTTCGTCGGGCCATAACCGGCAGGTCCCTAAAGCGTAAACGCTTCATTAATTCGTAGCTCAGTGCGGGGTTGTGGGGGAGAAAAATGGTAGGAAAATGTTTGGGTGTGGCTTCTGCCTGAATACTTCGATATAAACCATTCTATTTTACTTTGTGCTATGGGTTCACTTAGCGACCCACACATATTATGATCCCCATAATGCGCCCATTCTCGAATTCATTGCATATCTCGATTGATAATGCAACCTCCATATGATTTACATATTTAGTATTATTTTTAGATTATCTGTGTATATGGGAATCCCAAGCAGTTTATTTTTATCGCCGCTTTTTCCAGTAATCGTAATTAACATTTCAACTCGATTAATCTCACACAATGTAGCAAATTTCATCAGTTAATTACTTATTCTTTAGATTTTGTTCTCCACATGAAAACACTCTCTTCCTCTACATTTCCTTGGTGCTTATTGCAAAATATTTAATTATGAAATGCAAATAACGATGGTGACTTTTCCATTAACGTGATACACCGAGGTGTTTTCATAAATCATCAGCTGTTGGTGTTGGCGTGGTTCGTGAGTTTTTTCACTTTGTGTAGGGAGTAGGAACAACTCTAACAGCAAATACGGTGACTCCATATGAATAATAATTTTGTGAAGATGTCAGAAAAATATGAATACGAAATATTTTATATTCACCAACGATATTTTATTCTAATCTATTTACATTCTCAATATATACGTCTCGGACATCTTCATATTCGTAATGGCATTCAGGGCTTTCACCTTTGCTCTTCTCCTTTGCCTTCAGCGATTGCATCGCATTTTTCCAATACATCAAGATATTTCTGCTATAACAGAAAGATATTTTGTCTTGCGAGCAATTCTTTTGTCCATCTCGCATCAAACGTCCGTTCACAAATTCCATTCCCAATATAACCACCCGCGTGATCACCAACATCTATTCCGGATTCTACAACACACGAACAGGCATCCAGATAGTCCTGAATGAAACCACATCTGAGTACCACCGAAAGCTCCGATAACGCCATTGTATAATTGCGCTTTTGTCCGACACACGCGAAGCTTTTCCATCGCCTGCTAGTCAGCAATTTCACTGCAAAATACTATTGCGTGTGGACATTGTTTTAATGTTCGATAAAATACCGACATCTAAGTTGGGGGTGTTGGAAAGAAACGGGCAAAACCGTAGTAATAAATATAAACTATAGGAATTATACATCATGTGAGCATGTTAGAATTATTGATGCTATTTTTTGTTCAGATGACAATTTCATTAGTGATGATAGCAACATTACTAAAATGTGGCGTGGCAGAGGAAACAAGTCCAACTCCTACAGCATCAACAACTCTAGGAAACTTGTACCGTCAAGCTCGCTCCGAGCATTACTACGCAAGTAGATACGGCACAGAGGGTTCGTCAGTAACTTCTGGTACTATTGGTATTCGTGGTGAGCCGGAACATCGCGATGCTGCCTATTACCAATCTCGTTGTATTACTTGTGACCCTAAGTCTACATCCGCGGATAGAGGGTAACCAACCATTCAATACTTTCACTGCCTTGATAAAACATCGTCTAATCCGAATTTCACCATCATTATTTGTTGCTCATCTTCACTATGATTCTCCATAATTTTTTCCGCATTGCACGTTTCTCAGAAAATATGTTTTTTTGCCTGGGCTAGAGTTTTAATATTTTTTCCTTATAATTCCAGGTGGCGACAAAGGACAAGATATGATTATTATGATGATGATCAAGAAGCACCAATAAGACATCGTGATCGTTATGATGATTACAATGATCGCAGTAGAACCAGTGGTTATGTGTATGACCGACCAAGAGGACCAACATTGGATTACGATCGTGCTAGAAGTCCTCCCGCCTATGACTATGATCGTGTACGAGCACAAGCTTACGACTACGACCGTTATGACCCATACAGCCGTAATGACCTTCCAAAGCCGCTAGATTATCCGGACCGGTAAAAAAGAGACCATTGCCTTTCGCCATTCATACTGTCCTGTTCCTTCTGCAATTCTGTTGAACAAATGAACCCAGAGTTGATATTGTTTATCTATATATTGGAATTTCCTTCATCGTTGGTTCCACTGATGATGGTTCTCTTCGTTCTTACTGCAGATTCGACATATATTCGTTGCGTGAACGATATAATGAATTGAAATATGATCGGAATCCTGATCGTTTCATCGAACGTGGCAACGGTTATGACAACTTGGATCAACGTCAGCACGGTTATGGAAATCGGTACGATATTTACAGCCCAGCACGACGTCCACTTGACGATCCATATTATAGTCGTTACGATCGCCACCATCGCAATTATCCACCCAGGTATGTTCCAATTAATCACCATATAGAACATCAGTTTTGATATTGAAAAAACACAATTTCACACCTTCCTTTGTTGCAGATATGATCCATACGATAGGTATGATCAGTATGAAAGAAATTATAATCGGCGACCGTATGATGATAGGTATGATCGCTATCCATTAAGAGGGAATGGTGACGATTCGCGAGGATATTATTCATCAGTGGGGTGGCCACCCGGTTCCGAACGTGGTTATGCCACTGGATGGAATTATGCTGGTGGTTCGAGGGATAATTGGAGAGATTCAGGACGAGACCGAGATTCAGGGTAATTGTTCAGAAGTTATATTCAATTTTCACATTATTATCCTGTATAATCTTAATTTTTCTCTTAATCCCGCATATTCACATACACGGATACAGGGACAATTGGAAGGACTTAAACAGAGATCGTGATGTGGGGTAAGTGGCGAGAATTGGACAAGCTATCAAAATAGTATATCGTTTTGGTTTACTGGTATAACACAAACATAGGATCAAATGTGGCGGGGAATAAAACAATTTCGTATTCATCAGATATCCAATAAATGTTCAGTGTGATAATGAGATAGTTTGAACAAATCCATCATAAATTGATTGCAGTGTGATCCATTTGATTGAATAACATTGATGTTATTTTTAGTATACCAAGTGTCCATTAGTATCTACTGGCAAATAAATTAAAGCAAACACCCACGATCAACGTGTAATCCCACTAGGATTCAATTAATCCAATTTTATCGGAGTCTCTTCGAGCGAATAAATACGCTTCAATAATTCACACTGAATGCAGTATATATATTTTAAGACACAAATTATTCGATACTGAACGAGTGGCAAGAGAATGGAAATGATCATGACAGTGCACTGTATATAAGTTTCCATGTACTATTTTGTGACATATATTTCCAATATCTCTCTAATGCGATTCTGAAAACATTGTAATTGTCACTGTGAGCCAAATGACATTTTAACGAAGCGAAAAAACGCTCATTCCCATTTCATATACACACACGTATACCTAGTAAATCACTTTTGAGTTTGTATGTGTATGGGTTTTCAGGTCTTATCGACCCAGAGATTATTTTTACGACAGTACCATTCCACCAGGGGGATCAAGGGGGACGAGCTATCTATATGATCGGGCTGAATCTTCAACAAAACCGGACTCCACTGAGCGCGACAAACCAACCAGTCCACCTCAAACGCAAGAAAATAATAAAGTATACAAGGACTGAACTAGGTCATCAGTTAAAATCAATCATTTACAACCAACACAGAGAAGGAAGAATATATCGAAGTGCTGATGATCATAGTGCAACACTTAGGAGTACGATAAAACATGTTTTCGACCAAATAGAAAGTATCTGTCATTGTTCAAATAATGATACGCAACTTGCAATAAAAAGATTTTTTTTTTTGTATCACACATGGCTGACTGTAATGAAATCATCGTAGGTGTTTTGCATGTGCACGTATCATACATTTGCAAATATCGTGGATCATATTGGGGAATGTATACTTTTTTACATTATTTCAAGTTACATTAATAATATTCACGTGATTATATAAATGATCACGTGGATGACGGACGTAAAGAATAAATGATGTTGGTGATACAACTAATAATAGCCAAATGGAAACAAAGATCACTCAGGCTTGTATAATGAGAAAGATTTGAGCAAGTGCTTTTAATTATTATGGTGGTTCGGATCGATGAACAACTACCCCACTGGACAAATTTATACGATTCTTACACTCCTTGCTTGCCATGTTCCTCTTGGTCTCTTACTACACTCTGTACTCAGCGCTTCAAAATAAAAGTCCAACTTTCGTAGCTACCAACTTAGTAGCACTGGTTTTCAAGCCGTCGTTTCTCTCTTTATCTACCAGCTTCTTATTCCTATACCTTTCTATAGTTGGAGCAAGAAACACTGGAAATTAATCCAAGTCTTTCCGCCCCTTCATCATTCTACACCTCCGTCTCTTTGACTAAAGTTTTATTCTTTTCACTCTGTTTTTTACACTGTTTCGTTTTTTTCTTCGGGAATTTGCACCCACAGCATGAACTTCTTTCCAGTTTAGAAAAGTTCAACAATTCAATGTACATATATGTTGTGAGTTTTCTACTGAACTATTATGTACATAGATTTATGAGTTCATTTCCTGTTTTAGTAACAGTATCCAAAACCTAGAGAGAAAACAGATGTTTATGAAGGATATGATTGGTATTGGCTAGTCAACATTGTGCATGGAATGTAATATTAATTTACAAGAAAGGTATGAATGAGAAATGCTTGCACAGTGTATTATTAAATTAGTTCTTCCATAGAGAATTGTTTGTGTATACCAATACTGAAATGCTGGATTCGTATCATGCGAAGTCTGGTAAATTCATAATGTACCGAATGCCTGGGTCATAATCTCATGGGATTGTACTGCTGACCGAGGAATTTGCTGGATCCGTTCATCATCTGCTCTATTTGATAAAAATTCGGTTGTCTTACAAAACTCCTCGAATCATTCCGTTTATAAATCTCAATTCACAATAATGATAAAAATATTAATCACAGAATCAACCCTGAGTGTGTACTCTTGTCAAATTGTTTTCATTGAGAAGTCGGCTTTTCAGAAAGTCCCAATTGTCTGTGTTCCTTTTTTTGTAACATGACATGTAGATCTTGAATGATCGTGGCAATACCATGAGTGAATACAGCAATATATTTATGCATCTAACGGAGTAAATTTCCGTTCGCTTCTGCGACGTACTTCAACATCGAAGGGATGGGAACTGCACGGCTGCTCATAAAACAACTTGGTGCACGCTCTCACCAGAATTGGGCGATCTAAATGCTAATGTCAAAAGCGTTGTGACTGGGGAGGAAGACGTCTGAGATGGTCTCGGTTAAAGGGCTTCAATCAAACCCAAACTCAATTTAAATCGCGACTCTTGAAGACATTCCACGAGATACCTCTATACTAACAAAGTTGGTTCATGCTGATTGTCTCCAACTCGCAAAGTTATTTTATTTATTTTCTAAACAATAATAAAACTGTTTTCTTCTCCAATAAAGGCAAGTCTTGTCGTCAGTGGTCTGTCATCCTTTCTCAGAGTGTATAAGAACACAGAGGTCGATGGAATACGATAAATATACGTTTATCGAATGACGCTGTATATGTGATACATAAACTTGAAATGTGATGATCGGGACCATAGCGTGCTACAGAAGATGAAATCGGACAGGTCCAAGAATCGAAAAGTGAATATAGAGGTAAAGAAATAGAAAACGTTCGGAACAGTTGCTATAAACCTTCCGTGCATCCGTTGTCGATAACATCTCGCCCCGTGGCGGAAAGCGAGACCTCTGGGAAAACGTGACCACCTATGTATATATCATATAT
>JABMBR010007178.1:0-54741 GCA_018881525.1 Meteorus sp. PSUC_FEM 10030008
GAGGTTTACGGAAAAAATATAAGATACCTTTTTTGTAGAACATTCGATTTTCTACAAAACTTGTCTCAAATATTTTTCTGTACAATCAACTAATGATGATCTGTGAATTTTTTCCCATTGGACCGAGAAAAAAATAAAAAACGGCGGTGCGGAGGATCTTCTTATTGAAATCAAGAGCTCATATGCGGTGAGAATATTTTTAAGGTGTCTAGTAACCCATTCCTCGATGGCACTTGTGGAAAAAAAAATAATCGATTTTTTTGACCCACCCTAATGGACATATAAGAACGATAGAAAATATTACAGAACTGTCCCTCAATCGGATTCATACCAATTGGACCCATGTCATTCTTGGAAAGAGATTGTAAAATATGGCTGATTCAAAATTGTTTTCAGTTTCTTACTCACAAACAAGAATTGATGCCAGAAGTAGCATTGAACATGCAATACATATCAGGAACATTTTTATCACAGTTCATTGGCATATACAAACAGTATAAGATTTGATGGACAGGAAGTACCGACTGATTCTCGAGAAAAAGCAGGACAAATTGTCTGTCATAAAATGGAAGGGATCATTACAACGAAAATGTTCTATGTTCCACATAAAAACATCGAATCCAACATTTGTTGTAGATCGCAGAACATTTTGTAGAGTGTCCACCGATGTTGATGGATGATTGGAACATGAAAAGCATATCGTGAGAAAGCAAAAATTCATTAATAAACGACAGTGATGCAGATGGTACTAAACAATTGCTCTCAATTGAAAATTAATTATTTTCAAGTTTGTAATATGTTTTTTGATGAACATTTTCAACACTGATCATCATGAAAAGTACCCGAGTTAATCTCGACACATTTTTGTTAATCGATTATATTCATCCATAGTGACATTCTGGAATTCTTGATAGTGTCCACCATGTCCATAATGCCAAGTAAAAGTAATTCAATGAATTAAAGTGCGAATTGAAGCTTCGGTATGAGAATTCCCTTATGGGTAACGTTTTTGAATAGTCAATACGATAAGAAAAAACAATTGTGGTCTGGGTCTTTCCAACAGAATAATTTTTTCTCTTCCACGCAGACATCGCTGCGTTAGCACAAAATCATTCATATTCGCAGATTCGAAATTATTTATCGTTAATATTTCACTAAATATTTCAAAGATACAAAAATCCTCACGGATGTATATAACTGGTGAGATAAGTTGGGAATTGCATTGATTAATTCTTCCAGTTTGCCCATGCTTTTTATACAGTCGATTCTTTTCCCTTCCCACATTTTCATTCTCTGAAATTTTCTTCTATTTGGCGTGAACATTTCCATCGAAGGTGCAGGCGAGAATCGTTTGGTATGGCGTCGTGTGCCACGCCTAGGCGCTCACTCTCTCCCTTGCTCTCTTTCCCTCTTTCTCTCTCCCTCTCTTGTATGACGCTGTGGGTATATCGATATAGCCCGGCCGTGTCCTCGGCACCCTCTTCTCCCTATTGAATAGAACAGAAGGAGAGGGAAGGAGACAGAGATCAGCCGGGCTTTATTTCTGTGCCCAGTAAAATAATGCCAGGGGCGAAGAAGAGTGCGGCAAAAATGCCGTACATCTTCTATATCATGAATGTCCTGCAGAGGTGTCAGCATGGACTAGAGGTTTATTGGAATGTTCAGAGTGAAGGAGAGATAAAAAGGGAGGTAGAAAAATGGGAAGAAAATAAGAAAGAGTGAGAAGAGACCCTGTTCAAATATTTTTGATGAATTCGTTTGGGATATTTGGAGTGGTTTTATCATCAGCCGCAAAGGCGCACATTAATTCCAATATTCGATTTGATATTATGTTGTAACGCTTTGAAATACGTAAAGGAGTATTTCTAGGATTCGGTTTGTCTGACAGAGGTTTTTTTTTGGAAGTTGGCTATTGCTCTTTAGTGTCTTTCAAGACAATGGAAGATAAGGACTCGTATTTCAGAGATAATTGTCTGGTAATGTTGGATACTTTATGTATCCACTATTCTGTTTGAAAAGAGTAAACTACTCAACGCAGTTTATATTGGAATTATCCGTCCACCGGGTCGATTCTTGGCTGAATTACTAATTCGTTCTTGATCAAAATCCAACCTAATATAGAATACTTAGAAGGGTATTATTCAAGGATGGAGGATAATTTTTCGTATTTAATATTTATTATTTGAAAATGTTCGTGAGGAAAATTTCATCACCGCTATGAAATATTGATGAATTCAAAGAAAATGAACTTTCGTGTTAGAAGTTCTCACAGTCAAATAATTCACGATAGAAATGTTTCAACATATTCTAAGAACGATGAACTTCGGAATGTTACATTAAATCGATTGCAACTGAATTTCATATCTTTCGATGTATACAGCGTCTTATTGTGACATTCTTCATGAAAGACAAATGTTGAGTATCACCCTTGAGATAGAATGTAACTGCTAATTGATAATCACTCGAAGATTGATTTGTGCAAAAATTAGAAATATTCATCCCGGCTAACGAAATCAATGCTCATAGAAATTTATGAATTGTCAAAGGCAACTAGATATAACAACACTCTCGTTCATACCCTGAACCACCTAAATCATCGGGTGATAATGAATAATGTGCTGATGAACCACGAGAATCCCATTACCACAAACTTCCATTCTCAATAAAAGACTTCAACACGGTGGGTTGATTAACGAAAAATTTCATTAACTTCATTCCAATTGAAAGGTCCAGAGTCTCTCATACTTCACATTATTCACAATTATCCCATCGATAACGGAAATGATACATTCACTCAAAACCAATCTAACCAAAATTTCATTTTCAGAAGATCTGTGGATACGCTCCTGTACAATGAGTTCCACAAAATTCTCCAAAATCAAATATCCAGCTTTTCTCACATTTTGCTTCTTCATAGTTTTTCCTATATCATGTTGTGTTTATTACGAGGTGAAGTTCAAGATGAAGAAAGATGACACATGGATACTGCTCCAAATTACCCAACAGTGGTTGATACCTATATAGCAAATCCCGCATTTCATCTAAACATCCATACATTGTAACTACATACACCAATACTGTTACGGATGAATCAACACAAAAACGTCACTAGCAAAGCATACGATTGTGTATAAGTATTTGTCGTTGTCGCTCATTGCTAAAGAAATATTCGCATATCTGTGTATCACCGTGAGTGGGAAAATACTCACACACACACATACAATTTATCCTGCATCAATGTATGTGAGTAGCGGGCGTTTTGATGGTTTGCGTTTGCGCATTCGGATGACGGTAGTTTGTGCGCGCCGGGACGGGGCGACGTCGACAACGACGACGACGACGATGTTGGTGTAATGCTTATGCCGCAGTCGATATCCTCGCACCACCTCGATCGTCAGTGTTGCATTCTCGGCAAACCTGGGATCATCATCAGCACGAGTAAAGTGTCGACCAGTCCCACACGCACACTCACTCACATACACATAAACACATTGACACATACATTTATACAAACAAACATTCGAATAAATTGTCACAAAACACCTGGTCTATATCTCATCCGGCAGCGAACAATTGAAGAAGCGAAAAAATCCATCCACCCTCAAGATCGCATTTGTTATACAGTAGTTCGAATCCCCGGAGCGAAACGATTAAGTGTTAACTTTTGCATTGAATTTTTTTTCTGTTTGCTACTTTTTTTTTCTGTTATCTCCGTTCTGTTTCTTTTAACAAGTAAATGTGAGTACAACCTGTTAACCAGGACAAATCGTAGCCGGAGGCTTGAGTAAAAGGTTCGGTGGCCAGGAGGAATCGATCGAGTTGGTGGCTGGTGAAATTTTATATACGATTGTACGAGAAACGGGAACGTGTACGTTGGAGTAAGGTGGAGTCGATTATAGAGAATAACGGTAATATTATAATAGAGAGGAGGTGTAACAGGAGCAGCAACGGAGGATTTATAAAAAGAAATTGATCAATATTGAAAAACTGTGCGGTTGAAGATATAATTTTAATAATGGCGTGGGGATATTGGAGTGCAACTTCAGTGAGCGATCGTGGTCGTTCGCCACGTCGTGAAAAAGATAAGCAAACAATTCATCAACAGCAGCAGCAATCAACATCATCTCAATCCCAATATCAAACGCCAAGTGACATTGTTGGTGGGCAAACTTATTCAACAAGCGTTCAACAAGCCACGGAACTCGCTGGTGTTTTGACAACATCGGATGATATGACTTGTCAACAACAGGGCGTCGGTGGTTACCATCCGTATCCAATCGCAGTATCCGCTGCGGCAGTCGCTGCAGGTAGACGCACGCCTGCCACTGTTGAGGGATCATCAACTGGTTTATTACGCGATTCACAGGCACGACCTAGTGGCTCATGCAGTAATTATCCACCATCACCTGGCAGTGATTCAGCTGAATATGAACAGCCTACGATTGCATTACATGCTGCGTATATACAACATGAAACAGATTTATCACATCATACTGATGTTTATCACTCTGCGTCAGTGTCATTGGAACGTAGGTTAAAGAATATGCGAATTGATAATAATGGAGATGATGATGATGATGATGACGATGATGGGACTGATGTTGATATCGAGGAAGAAATAATTGTGCCTGAGGTGATATATGAGTCGAGTAGTCGCGCGACAGGAATTGCGGCGGGCGTTGGTACTTGTCTTGTGCACGGACCGTACAATCAACCACCACCACCGCCACCACCACTAATTTCTACTGATCCTGAAACATCAATGTCATCGTTGGCATGCGAACACTATTCATTAGGGCCACGTCCACCCTATGCATCCGAAGTTTGGCTCAATGACATTACCTGGGGTAGGTGATTTGAGAGGGTTTCTTCTTTCTAAATTAGGGACGAATAAAATACGTTGGTGAATTGTTCTAATTCACATGTTCGATGCAAGGGATGATGTGGATTAGAAAATTCGTTAATGAGGTCACGCGTAATGACATTTCGTAGAGCGTGGAACTATATTGGAGGAGCCTTTTATTTCACGATGTTGGTGATTCTGAATTGTTTTCGGTCGATTCTATAATTTTTGATAGAACAAGATCTACAGTTTAGGATATAACTTTTCTATGGTTCTGAATTTTTTATGGGGATGAAATTTAATGTCTGTGTTTCTAGGACACATCAGAATTTGAACAACAGTTGAGATTGAAATTCCGACTCGGTCTGAAGTTCGTTCATTTGTTGTTGTGAACAAATATTATCGAATTAAATTCTTTGAAACAGTGTAACGGATGTCATACCGCCACTTCTCTGTTGGTTATTATACTTCTCTACTCGGGAACACTTTAAACAGTCCAATAGTTAGTTTTCTTTCCCTAAGTTTTTCACACCATTGAGAAATATTGGAAAGATTCTGCAACGATATTGTTTTCCTTTCATAAGTCTGTAAATGAATATTTCACAAAAGCGCGTTCTATACATGTGATGGTTAATGTTGAATAGGGGCAGTTCTATCTTGGTTCAATGACTCAAAGCGTTTCAAAACTGATGAACTAACCTCAACTCGTTATCAAAAAATTCGAAACGGTGACTGCATTGAGACGGTGTTGATATGAGAATAATCTACCAGGGTATGAATTTCAGCTTGATAATCTGAATTTAACGATGCTCGATTGAAGTTTGAACATCGCGATCTTCTGGTCATCAATTGTAAATTTTTATTTTTCGAATTTACATTCATGTAAGTCGCTGAAAATTTGTACGCCTCGAAAGGATTCAATTCACGATTCTGAAAGAACATCGAAGAAATGAATTAGTCACGCCAAATAAAAAGATTTCGTCATATATTCAGATTAATTTGTGGAAACGTTCCATTTCTGCCTCGAAAAAAACTACGTGCAACTCCACCAAGATTATTTATTCGGGATGAAAGAATCTTTTGTGCTGTGCACGTTAACGATGCACGTGACTCCATCCTCTGTATTTATCCAGAGTGGAAAGAAAAGCATTCGCATAATTAGAGAGGTTGTCTACTTTCTGTATGTAGAATCATTTGAATATGAGAACGAGTAAAAATGGTCGCGACTTGGTAAATAACAATGTTGCATCTCTCAAGAATATTCTCGATTTCATAATTTCAATAGGAGTATCAATTTTCCATGGATCATTTCAGTTCTAGCATTGCCAATGTGAAATCCGTTCAACCATGAAACGTGATTCATTAGAATTCCTTTGATGAATTTTTGAATTTGATATTGTCATCATCAGTACGGAAAACAAATCACAAAATACGTTCATGATTCATGATATTCAAGAAAAAAAATCAATTGACTGCAGAAGGAGGCAACCGAATTTGAATATTTTTCAAGTTCGGTGCAAACTAACCTCAAAAAAATCGGTGACATCAATAACAAAGACGAACCACTACATAACATTTCAGTGTGTTCCTCAGTCTGCTTGAACGCAGTTTCAACTACTGCCTACAACAATTTTTCTTTCATTCTCTCGCTTTCTACCAAGTACATGCAATTAAAATCTTGTTGACATTTAACCTGACACACAGAAGCGATGAGTGATCCTTAAGGTTATCAGTAAATGCAGCTTAACACGAGGCAATTAATCACGTAGTACATATAGTTATCTGATAGTAAGGGTGATTAATCGTTTACGAGAATAAGATTTCACAATCTTTGGTGCGTATTTCTGTTCATGTAGTGGAAGTGAATAACAGTACGCATTTATATATCGTTTTTATTCTAATATACGAATAAACATAAAATCTGGGCCACAATTTGTAGATAAGCTTGCACAAAGTATATATCGTGTCTTGGAATAAATAGAAAAGGAGAAAATAAAGGAAGGAAAAAAAATACAGCAACCGGGTTTTATGTACAATTTCTATTTGGCTTTTTTCCTTCCGTGACAACATTGAATTGGCCAATGCTTTTGTTTCGACCAAACAAACCATGTTGGATATGATCCACTTTTCACATTATTGTTTCGTTGATCGTTGAAATTATGTGTGAATGTGTGTATGTGTATGTCGCGCGATATCCACCCTCTATGTGCCATCATCATGTAACCGGTTTTTGAGGTCACCAACGAAATTGCTTTGGGAAACATCACATAATTGTATTGTGTGCGTCATGGATGCTGCGACCTAAATAAATTCTCATCAACACAATGAAATATATATGGATGTATATACATATATATTATATATATAATTCTGTTATGTATCCATGTGTATTTATTTTGAGCAAGAGGGTGATGTTGAATTATTACATGACATGGAGCGCGTGGTTTGAATTCAAAATGTATGAAAGGTTAAATTATATGAAGGTATATTTACGCCCAAATAACCCAACACAATTCTGCGTAGCTTTATCCAATATGTCCCATCGTGTGTATATACTATTTCGCCTGAATTATATGTGAGAAAGGGGAGAAAAAAAATCCACCCCAACCACCAACAGTGGTTGTACCAAAAGCGGTGAGAGTAGCAAAAAGAGATAGTGAGAATAAACTTGGCTGACGCTCTGCAAACAACCTCATCTTATCAGCGTTGCTAGCAGTTAACATCTTCTCCTAGTTTGTTTGTTCATGAGTCGTGCAATGAGGCCTCGTCTCCTTCCAAGGTTCTTTCGATAACGCTCATCATTGCGAGGTGTTTTCATATGCTGAATTGAATTAATCCAAGAGGTTTAACCGTAGAATGGTTTGCTTTTGGTGTAGATAATCGGATTGGGCTAATTCATATTGTTGTATAAACAGGTGGAGGTGATAGATGAAGTTTTGGGAGGTTTTGATGGACAATCTCGTCAGGTTTTCATTTGTGGTTAGTTCTCTTCGGTTACTTTTGATATTATTTGGGCAATTGTTTTTATATCATTCGATCTTTTTATTTTGCTGATAGACAATGGTGGTCTCATCACGATTTTATTCCCAGTCGTTATAGCGAAATCCTGGAAGTGAATTTGCTATCACGAATTCCAAAAAATTTCATTTCGAAATTGATGTTGACATGAATGAAGACAGAAATGTTTTTCATTGAAGAATCGGAGTGAAGAGTTGGAAGATTCGATATTGAAGTACACAAGAATTCATTTCTGTAAAATCACGAATAGAAAATATTTTTACCAGTCACGTCTTCCCTTGAGATGGTTTTTTTTCAAGTTTGTGTAAAAAATTGTGAGCAAACAGCAACTTATGAATGAGTCAAACGTCATTATTTTTATCAATTCCACTGATATTAATGTGTCGAAGTTGAATATTTATAAATAATATGGTTCAGGAGATCCCGAATGAAATGTAACCCAATTCCGCGTGTAACCAATTGCTTAAATGGGTCAGTAAATTTCGATACTTAAATTAATGAAGAGATTGAAGTGAATTCACGTTGGTGGTAGTAATTTTTTAATATTTTTCTTTACATGACTCATATTTCATTCCATACTGAGAAACGGCTAAGCTATATTTATGTGCACATGTGTATGTATAGTTTGTCGTTATGTCTTCTAATTTAACCGAATCAAACGGCTGTTCTTGGAAATTATTCACGAACGAGTTTTAATCGAATGATTTATGAACACTTCCACTCTTTCACTCAATTTGTGAACTGTTCACAACAGAATTGGTGGCACAGTTGCGTAGTCAAATGCGATGAATAAATATAAAAATATAAATAAATGTGAGAAATCAGGATTATTCATGATGTACCACAGAAAATTTTGTTTGAAAAATTTCTAGATGTTCATTGGAATATTTTCGATTTTGTTGCCGTTGTTGTGCAAACAAATTTTTGAAAGTTCTTCGTATTGTCTTACTCTCCCTATTTTCGCAATCTCAATTGTTGTTTGGGAACAATTTTAATATAATACTCATAACTGACTGTTGAATAATCTGAGTTTAATATTCAAGGACTCATAAAATACAGCATCGTTCTCATTAAGCGAATAAATTTGAATGCTCAGATTTGCACGCGACATCGCCACATTTTATATTCAGTTCAACAGCTAACGATATTTATGGTAGAAATGTCACACGCAAAAACTTTCTATTGTGAAAAATTGTGATGTAGTTGTAAGGAGGTGAAAAACAGCTCAAGATACCCAGGAATATTGCGCTGCATACTGAATTTTGGTGTAAAGTGTATCAATATTTCATCAGCAATTTATTTCCAAATTGATGAATACCATAAATCTGTTTGAAAGGTAGGATTTATTCATTTTCTCTCTTTTCGATAATTCGTAATTTCCCGAACGAGAGAAGCAGAATTTATAGAAAATTCGCCATGATCATGATAAAATATCCGCAATTTCGATTTTCTGGTAATTAATTCGTCCGGGTAATGCTCTTACTCTGCATCTGCATCATGACATAAAATATCTATCGTATGTATGAAATGATTCATGAATGTTCACAAAGTGTGAAGCATAATGAAAAATCGGTGACCAACATGACCAGCAAGTATAATCCCTAATGCTCAACATACACTTTTTCATTACATTGAATTGTAAAATGCTTTTTATTTAATCCCATTATGCATGACGTCCAATTTATCTCAATTCATATTACCAGACGTTGCTCATATGGATAAACGGTGAACAAGAAGATTCCATGTGGAAATTTTAGTGAGTTTAAATCACTAAAAATCATTGGAGAATGATTAATTATTTAACTCAGAGCGTTTATAAATTACTTCTCAATTTTTTCCTCATGAATAATTTATGGTGTGGGATAAATTATGAAAGATATGATGAATAGACATCATGAATGAAACAACGTATATTTAACTGCTCAACATAATGTTCAATTTGAATGGAATTTTTATTGGGGAAACAGACAACAATAATTGAAATATGAAAAAAAAACACCGACAATTATTCATTGACTATATCCAGGTGGATAAGTTTTCATGACCCTTCTTTTCTTCAAACAGAAAAATCGTGGCAGCTTTTTGTATTCACCTCAACAATTGTCTGTGTGAAACTTCGTTAGTCACAAAGAGTCAGACTGAATACCTGCGGAAATTTTGAAATTCAAGGAATTTTATCATGAATAAAATATGTTTGAGAGAATCTTAAACAGACATATTGCAACTTTCATGCCATAGAAGTGAGAATTGATAGAAGAATGAATTACAGTAACTTTTCAGGGCATCCAAGGAAAAGGTTTTTCAGAGTATTACAGTTGATAAAATATTTTATTCTGAATATTGTTCCATGTCGATTGCTGATTCTATTTAGGCTATGAATGAAATCATTCTTTGAACACTTTTCTAGTTTTGGATATTCACAAGAATTCAACTTTCAAGAATCGACTCCATGTAACAACATTTCTAACCTCAAAATATTTCGTCCCTAGTAGTTTTCAGGATATCGTTTGAGAATACTCACAGACCTCAATGTGATCATCATGGTATTATAGAGTATACGTACTTGCTTTCTATCTTGAAGAAATTTTTTTGATGATGAAAATCTTGATGGAAGTTATTCGATCCTGGGATAATGTTCAAACATAACCTGGTCTCGAGATAGTTTCAGTGCACAATCTAAAGTCAAGTTAGGTGGTGATATAGAAAATACCGGGAACTGACATGCATAATTGATCCGGGTCAATATGTTTCTAAACTAGTTTCAACATGCATCAATAAAGTCTCATGAATAACAAACGATCCAAGAGTCTCCAATGTTAAATTGATTGACAGTAAATATAAGAAAAAAATAGTTGAAGTGCATACTGATTAATGTGAAATACATGAACTGTTATTGATACATTTATTGGTTATGAGAGAAAAGGAGACCATCATCAAATATAGAATTTTAACAGAATCATTCATCTGCTCAGATAGTGACTGTGTTCATTGTTGTTGAACTTCAGTGGTCACTAAGTATCTGTCCCAGAGTATCGGTTGGTCTCGTGTCTTACAAAACGATCTCACATTTCATCTGTTCCATGATTAGAAAAGCTCATGTGTGTGATTGATATATTTTCGTTCGACAGAGATGAGTATTTATCAAATCAACCAGTAGATAGATTGGAATTACATTAGGTGAACCGTTATGGAAACTTGGTCAAAAGAATTAGGTCCTGCTGAAGATTCAGGATAGAATGAATGTTCTATCAATAGTAAGAAATTGTTCAATTTGTTCTGATGGAATGACACGAATCCAGGTCTATGTCCTCACATGTCACTGATTTTCCTCGAGAGACACTGACATGAATGACATTTCTAACTATTATTGTTGTGAACAATTCATACTTGGTGGTATTTTATGAAAATACACAGATTCAGTACAAAAATATGTCACTTGTCTCACAATTGGAAGTACAACTAGGACACCACAATATTGTCATGTAAATCGCTCGAAAATGAAACGTATTCATCGCAAATGAGGTTCATCATATTGGAAAAATTTCCATTCATTCTGGAATTCGTTTAATAGTACAAAATGTGATGAATCATCCTTGATTCCAACAGTGAGAGGGTTTTTTTCTGTTTCTTTCCATGTTTCATTAGAACATTGTGCAACATTGAATATCCTATGAAGAAAAATCATTCAGGAATGATACTAAAATGGGGGAGAATATTCGAATCCAAACATGCGTTTTGAGTTAGACACAGGATTTATCCTCGTTTCATATGTTGAGACACTGGATCAGGAGCTTTTTTTCTCTACAATATAAATTTTAAGTAGAGCCTAATTCGGGGAATCCCCAGAGGGGATGGTGTAAGACAAATCCCGAAATTGTTGTGTTGAAAAAAAAAGGCGAAAGAAATAGAACAACCGTTTTTTTTTTGGCTTCATAGTGGTATAATATTGATGTTTCACTGAGACTTTGATATCTTGGAATAATTCCGAAAAGTTTCATGATCAAAATACAATTAACATGAGAAAAGAATTGGAGCTTATATCGTCTTTGAAACCTCTTCCATACTGAATTACGTCATGTTGCGTTAGTGTCGTTGTGTACCAGGTTGCAATCTGATGATCTTTTGCATTGAATTAATTATATTTGAATATGAAAATTCGTCTACTCAAATCGTTATAAATTCGTAAGAAATGATGGTAGACGCTCGTCAGGGGTAGCATTTACATGAAAATAACGAGCCCTACACGACATACTTATCAAATTCATTACTGCTTTGCATTAAGCTCGTCATTCTAATGGAAATGAGCTTTTTTGACCGCGTACGATGATGCTCGACTGTATTATAGCGATTTGAAAAATTGAATTCTCCACTGGACTCTGTTAAAGTGAAGGTAAAATCCATACGACAAATATGCATAAAAAAGTTGAAGGAAGTTTTTTTATCTCTTGACACAGAATTGATCAACTACAGTAAAAATTCGTGACATGATAAACTTTTGACACATGAGGATTGCTCAGTTTGTTTATCTAGAAAATTCTCAATTTTTGGTCATTCAAACATCGGAATTGAAAAGCCACAGACATGGTATATCAACTTCCGTAAGTAGCTCAAGGCGTTGTGAAAGTGGAAACTTCTCCGAGAAAACTTGGACACTAAGCAAACCTGTGTACATTGGCTGTAAATTGGCACGTTTCAATAGAATCACTCGGGTATAATACATTCACCACTTTGATCTAAAAGTAGATTGTATTCATCAATTTGAACATAGAAAATTGAATTTTCGTTCAAGCTTCAAACAATTCCGACAACAATAATCTCTAAAATTATTCATGACCAAATAATTTCACAAATTTCATTTGGATCAAATTTCACAAAAATTTCATTTCTTTCAAAATTTTTGTTAAAATAGAATTTACTGACATGTAACGAAGAACTAAATGCTTTGTACTGATGCAAAATTCCCACGCCACCATGAAGCAATCATAAATTTTAGCATAAATCATCGAATGGGAAATTTCCTATTTTCCCAGTTCCTATTGAATCATTGCAATCAATAACAATTTCATGCTTCTATCCATCTAGTGCTCTCTTATGGTATGTTTTATGTAAAATTTCCACGTAACGAACGTAATACTTCACAATATAATTAGATGACATGAGTTTGATGCAATTGGATGGAATATTCGTGCCAAATGCATGGAAAATACCATACTCCAATCATCAAACATGTAAATTCATTTGACGCCAATAAGCCCTTCTGTCATTGTGAAATCACATCGCATCATTCAAACCAACTCTTCCTGTTTTTTCATTTTTTCATCAGTCTTAAAATTGGTTTCGTAATTTATCCTTTTATTCTCCTGGGCATTTCCTCACATTCATTAGTCGTTTGAAACGGATGATGATCATCGTTCATATATAACATCCATAGACAGTTAGGTATACGGGCATTCACTTCATTATCGGACAACCATTAGTTACCTTTTAATCCGATCCCGCGAGCCGTAACGTCATTTGTAAATTATTAAGGTCCGTCGGGGCGCGTCGCACCAAGGGAAAGGGAGAGTGAGATAGGAGTTGTGTCCGCCCAATAATACAGTGGTGGTTTGCGAGTAAGAGCGGGTGAGATATATACACAGAGTCCCTTGTGCCTGATATTCGTCTTGCATGTGTGCCGCAGATCCGCTTCCGGTCCGTTACCTACTAACTTTACCACCGCACCCACCCAACATCCATTGCGACTTGGGGCGGATGTGCCAGGCGAAGAGAAAAAAAAATTGTACAGTACTCACTAAACGACAATTTTTTTTTATATGTTGGAGATTTCCCTTTCAGCATGTTCGAATTTGAACACATCCAAAACCGATCGATTTTTTATTTCTTCTCATGTTGACGTCGTGTGGATTTATATCAAAATTTAGAATCTCTGGAGAGAGGATGGAGCTCAGGTTGGTGTGATAGTCTGTGTGTCTGTTGAACGATCTGATGCCAAACATGCGCCAGTGAGTTTGGTAGAATTCTTGAAGATATTCACAGGACGATTTATTCCATGGGTTTTCGAATGAGGTATACGAGCGCCCAATCTCGTGCAGTTTTCTTGAGAAAGTATGCCTTGGGTAGCCATTGTACTGTTGAATTTATTCGTGACTATCTTGAGGGGAGATATTTTCCGGATCATCACAGATTGTTGTGGACTTTATTATCAATTAATGAAGAATTTATTGATGGGCAAAAATATTTTCAGAGTTGACAAGTCAGTTCTCATCTGATTTTTAAAGTTGACTTGCCGAGCTCTGATCTTTTCTTTGATGATAAGTGATGATCCTGAAAGGTCACACACTTTGTCTGCTAAAGGTCAACAATTTTTAATAGATCACCACTTGTTAAAAGGTTGAGTGTCATTTTGCTCCAGAAGTATTTGTTCCTGGTGAATTTATTAGCAACATTTGATCTTCGTACAAAATTTCTCTACCTAGACAAATCAATTTACGTATAATCATTGAATGAGGATCTGTTTCTGTCTTGATGGTCATTGAATGATGTTTGCCTTCACGTCTTCTGCTAGATGAATAGAATTTCATAGTTTTGAATGAACATTTCGAATTGAAATTTAGTCTTGACCCAATCACCTTCTCAGAACCGAAAGTCAAAACTAATTTTTCTTCAAGTACCAACACAACAGGATCATTTTACACCAATTGGAAAGAATTTGATCAACAAGAAGAGTCCATGAGGCGAGATTGATGAATGAATCGAACTTGGAGCATATCTAGAGCATCAAGGTCGTGTGCGATTTGCTATCACAAAATTCCGTAATAAAAACAAGTTGACTAGAGAAGGCCAATATTGGTGTATCCAGTGTTCCCCTGGCCGCCTCTATTGCTGGGTTAACGATAATGGCTTGCCACCTAAGCCCCAACGCAATTAACGTTACCACCATTCTCCACCCACGCGGTTTGTGCTACCAATATCACGCAGAAAGGGTTAATTCTCGTTACGTGACGATCCAGGTGTCACATATCTCACTTTCATTCTCTTCTACTCGCTCTTAGCCGCATTAAATTCTACCCAGGTGTCCTCGACAAGTTTATCACTGTCAATGACATATGGATATAGAGGGTGCCATTGAGAATGCTATGAAGAGGGCTAGGGAAAGTAGGAAATATTGAGGAAAGCTATTCAATATATAGGGATATATTTACAGGAGGAACAAGGTCTTGAGAAATACTTTGCATAATCAATGGGGGATGTCACGAAAAAGTTTTGACATTACTTCTATTTTCTTTTCTATTTTTTTTTCTCTTTTTTCTTTTTTCGAGTCTTAACAGAACGAATAAATTGTGTGAGTTTTGGAACAATATTTCTTTGACGTGAGAGAAGCTGTCAACTCATTTATTCAAGCATTTACTTATTTTTAACGAGAACGCGAATTCTAGAGGGTTTTTAACTTTTGGTATATTATCTGTGTATATATGTGCATGTATTGAAAGGAATTGTTGGGATTATAATACTACAGCAGTATTATACCAGCTAAAACATTAGGTTAGACTATGCAAATGTTTGTATGAAAGTGAATGGGTTCGTGCAAGAGCGACCTGGTGATATTTCAAGATATGATGGAACTTTATTCCGTTTTTGTACTTTTATTCGTTGACTTATTCTACATTTTTATTTCTGTTTCATGCTGAATGTATTAATTTGAAGTGAGAAAAACATTCACTTTTTATCGGAGTTAGATGATGATTGTGGAGGCACGTTTCCTTGAATTTTTGATGATTCTTTTCTTCTCGAATATCATAAACTTACAGAAGAATTTTGTAATGAGACTTCAAACATCAATATGTTTCAGATTTTTTAATTATTTTGTCTCAAATCATGGATGCAATACTGTTATGAGTTTCTGAGAGGTTAATCATAATTTTTGAGGAAATTCAATGAACCGCTGAGTGCATCAGACAGTTGAAGAACTAGTTCAACCCCTGATACATTCGAAAGTCTTGATTTTTCTGATTTGTTTTATCAACGATGATCCTTCCTGACGAAAATTGTGTTTCTATCCAGGGAAGTGAATTTTCCAATTCGAAACTTTGTCTACATGAATAAAATAAATGTTTGATGGTAGAATTTCAGATCACACGTAATGATCTTATGCAACTACACTTGAACCTCATTCTCCTACTCACTAAGTTCTTCTATTCACATTTTTATTTGGAATTTTTCACCACTGTCAGTATGTTACGGCTCCACGAAAAAATTCAAGGTAAAAAGATTGGAGAGATATTTCATTCTTCCTTATACGAAGAAGGAAAAAACATTATGCGATGAATTGCCAAAGCCCTGGAAATTTTAAGTAGAAAAAAATTAGACTCTTCATTAGGCTCTATCACTGCAGTCATCATCAACCCACATTTTTAGAACAACCATGAAAATTGTGATTGTTCATGTTCGAATTCACACACTTGGTCGAATCAAGAATAACTTCTAATCGATATCCTGAAGAATTTATTCACATCCACCATCACTACTCTCCATTCATGTTCATTGAACTTTAGAAAATATATTTCAGTAGTTATATACAATATAAATGGCGACAACGGTGGGGAAGTTCTCTATATATATCGAAACTATAGCACAAGGAAGATGCGCAACCGAGGTCCGGAAGCACATCCAAAACGTTAACGCCCATTCCTGCACGACGGAATCAAGCTTGAATGCAGCCAGTATAAGCTTGGAGGATTCATTGTTCCCTATACATTGAGCATACGCCAGTGTATTGAAACATTTTGCTATGGCATGCGAGCGAACACACTCACTCACCAATATAAACTCCATTTCTAAGCCAGTCTTTGAGGTCAGCATCTACTGATTCGTTGTGGAAATAGTTTAATATAAAGTTGAAGATGGCTAAAATAGACCAAGTGAGAAGAGCTTTTGTCAACCGAATAGAATTGGAAGTGTTGAGTGGCTCGAGAAGGCAATGAATTCGACACAATTATCTTCAGACGAGTGAACTCCGAATGATGGTTTGTATTTTCACTAGACCTGCTCTCACTTCTGATTTGTTGTTATCTTGTCAACGACAATGACAACAATGATGATGACGAGAGCACAACAACACTGAGATGAACTGAAGAACTTGGAGTTTAATGCTGCTGCCAGTTTGCTTTAATTACTCTCGTGAAATTGAAAACACTTCACTTTACCAGTGGTGTGCCATCCTACGAATTGTTGTCTCTTCATGTTCATGTGTCTGTGTGCATATGTTAGGCACCTTGGAGCTCTTGCTGTCATGAGCCCTTACCACTCGACGAATATTGGCCCTATCTATAATAGCTAAACATCTACACAAACCCACATGAATATACTCTGAATTGCGAAGAGGGTGATCACATAATATGAATATACAAATATTTTTTCCTGATTACATAGCTGTTGTTCGTTTTTTTTAATTTGTGGGTAAAATTAATGAACAGCGAGAAAATGGAGGAAGAGATTCAAATGAAAAAAAGTCTATGCCTTGATGTATATGGAGAAATGAAAAAAAAAAGAAGTAGGAACAGGGAAAAAAATGATATCGGTGTAGCATGTGAATGCATGAAAAAATTTTGTAGGCTTTTCATGATTGTTGTTTTCATTCACACAGTCACTCATTCTTTCCAGTTTTTTTCTATACATGTTCGTTCTAAGTGTTATGCGACAATGCAAAACATGGAATATCAAGGAATGACAACGAGAATGAAAAGTTTGTTATATATAGACTTTCGTAGTTCTGTATTTGTAAGAACAAGCAATGACCGTTCTGGATTGTAATTGGTGATTCGATACATCTTTTGTTTTTTCGTGGACACGTTGGTATAATTGGAAAATATTTCGATAATGGTGCTTCATGAACTGGCAGTACTGTTGCTATAGAGCTAGAGCACCAAACGAACTGTCGATATTTCCGAAATGTTTGCGAGGACGTTTTAATCAAAAAAAGTATTGGTATTTATATTGGAACTGTTTCTCACCTGTGGTTTGGGAATATTCGGTTCGAAAAATCCCATACAAAAATAATCGTGTGATCCATGAACACATAACCCCACTTTTCATGTCAACGTTTTCGTTACGATCTCACTCCAGCAACGATATCGATCAAACGATTCAACTTAAATTTTGGGAATAATCGTACAAGTCATCGTGATAATCTCAGGATCTTTTATTGATTCTGTCCATCAGTCGTGATTGAGTAGATGTCGAATGATTTCTCCCGTGTAATTGCTCATCAATATTGCATTAACCATTTTTCGTGAAGTAATTTGACAAATCAATACAACAGTAGTGTACAAATTATGGTTGGAATTGATATGTGTCATGATTTTTTGTAGTATAATTCCAGATGATTCCAATATAATTCATTTCCAGTTGTTCAATCTGGTCATTCCACTTTCTCAATAAAAATTAGGCGACCATAATTGTTCAGCTCAATTATTAATGCTTCTCAATGTATTTCATTGTCTTCATGTAAACGATAACTTGGTCTATAGCAGTAGCTGAAAAGTCCAATAAACTATTTTCACTCTCACTTTCACGCTCTGTATGTGAACACAATTCAAGCATAATCGCGGACAATGTCGTTGGGTTCAATATAATATCCGACGCAGTGTTAAGATAAGCACAGATAATTGTTATCAATTGTCGTGTAATACGATGTTTCCATACAATGATGAACTGTTTTGTGTTATTAATAATCACTGTACCGTTTAATAAAAATGTGATTAGATGACATGAAATATCTGAAGAATGTGTGGTGATATGACACGTAGAAACTTTTTCTTTATAAATTTCGACAATCTCTTGTTAGGCTTCGCATTGTCGTCGACATCGTCGTAGACGATATGTCTTCAGTACATGGACGTTAATTGAATGACAATGATGCAACGCAAGTGCAAGTGAATAACAGATAAGAACAAACGTTTTGCAATTTCATTCTACATTCATATTATCATCACCATCATTTTTCTCATTCGAATCGTTGCGGTTGACGTGATCCCATTCGTGTGCATCATTATCAGAAACGTGGATCGATAATCTCATACCGTTGGGTATGAGTTACACAAGACATTAGTTATTGTCGTGCTGTGAAATAAAAAAAAAACAAGAATAAAAAAAAATATCTCACACGGTTGAGAGCGCCATTTGTGTGTGCTCAATCTCGATGTGCTGCTTCATAAATTTTTTTTTTCATACTCGGTCGCCTTTATTATTTTTTTCCATTTCTCTTCAACGCGATAGAACATAAATTGTCATCGATCATTCTTCAGATAGTGAAATAGGTGAAGCGTGGGGATATCCAAAATAGTGAAAGGGAAAAACGGCAAAAAAAATTTAACGATTTATTTCTCCACTTGGTATCACAACGTTTTTTTTTTTTTTCAACTTTTTGATATCATTTTTTTTTTACTTCTTTTATTTTTTTTTCATTCTCACAGTGTGAATTGTATGTTCATGACAAGTTTTGTCACAGTGGCATTGCGTTCAAGGATTAATTTCCAATATTGTAGATGTGTGTGTTGGAGAAAATGGTTTGTGCAGTGTGATAAAAGTTGGTTTGTGAGCACGATGAGTTGGAACACGGGTGATATAATGTTCCGGATCCCATTGACGTACGGATATCCAATGATATACCACAGCCAACTAGTTAGTAACTTCAATAAGCGTCAAGGTCTCTGGAGTCAGGTATTACTTGTCGATATTTAATTTGAAAAAGGGATTACAACTTCTGAGATGTTAGCTATGTCGAGAAACGATGTGGCGTTGTTAAATGGTAAAGTACAGTAATTCTTCGTGATGTGTATTATTTATTTTCTGTTCTCAATCTCATGTGAAACTGGACAGACTTATCTTGAAATCCAGCAAGGAAGAAGTGTTTTAATCGATAATGTTTGTTCATGAACGCTGAGATGATGAAGATGAGAAATGGAAATGAATTCACGGACTCGCCGATATTTCGGAAGTTGAACATTGTCGAATTTGCGTAGAATGTTACACTTGTAACGCTATGGAGCGAAATTAGTTCTGCTCAACTATAATCTGATAAGCATAAAGCATGGCAGAGGTTTCCTACTTCAGTCATGTTGATAGATGGAATGATGAAAGTTCAGAGGTACTTGAATAGAACTTCACCATTGAGGTCATCATGTTTATCAGATGCAAGTGATGATATTGGCATTGTCATGTAAATTGATAGATTCAAACGAAGAACAATAGTTGCTCATTCTAAGAAAGGATTTCATGAACAGTCTGTGGAAGATCCTCGGCGATGAATTCTTTGTTCCTTTGCTTAAACTGTTCTTTCAAGGAACCAAAACAATCAGCTTTCGAAAAGTGAAGACTTCATTCTACATCTGAGAGGCCACTGTTCACTTTGACATGTTTTCATAGCATGTGATCCGAAATTCAAATTCAATTTTTCCATAGTGAGAGGAGTGTCATGAGGAAGCACCACAGTGAAACGCACACCAACGTTTGAATTTCCCAGAAATTTTCATGAAATATTACAAATTGTTACACAAAGCTAAGAGCTTATTGATTTTTGTTACCAAGAGGATCAACCTCATACAAGTGTTCAATGGAACAAGAGTTTGATATTCAGAATTGAGAAAATTATTTAGGATTCCTCTGCTTCCAAATCAGCAGTTCATAGATCATCACCCGTTTACAGTGGTACTTACTCCATGTTGAAATGAATTTTGTACCGAAATGTAGTTCAGTAAATTTCAATTTCGTGCTATCAGTCGATGATTGCTATTTATTGAGCTGTGGTTATTCCATCATGACGATTACTTATCATTTTCTATTATATTCGCGGTATTTGTGTATATTGCACTCATGGTCTGACTGGTCTTCTATACGATCTATGGTGGATTTATGCGTAATCCTAATCATGACGCACATCCCACTGTACATAAATTCGATGAAAAATGAATATTTCAATATCCTTTGCTTGACTATGAGTGTGAAAACAGGAATAAAAAATTCAGAAAGTCCTTTCAGATGGTTCAGAAAATTTGGTTTATATCGGAAAGGGTAAGAATATCGAAGTAGGAATTTCCCCACCCTCTGCTGCAAAATGGGTTATCCTCATATGAACAAATTACCGTGCTAGCATTTTCACATTGATCTACACCAATAATTTCAAGTTACTTTCCTCTGTTCACCATTCGATTTTGACAAGAATTGAAATTGCCAATATTTCAGTATTTAATACAAATCGTGAAATTTGCATTTAGATTGGGGAATGAAATTCATGTTGATTTGAAAAAGGCAGAAGCTCCCGAAGTTGAGGATGTCCTCTTTAATGCTCTTAACCTATGAACATGTGGTCACATAAAAAATTCAATTCTCTAATTGAACTTATATTTTTCAGGTACTCTATTAGCATCAACATCATTCTTAGAAAATTCTGCTGATAATACCTCCATAACTTGATTTTTCATGGTATGAGGAGAAAATGAACTGCTTTGAAGCTCTGGCGCATTTTATTATTATGCTCTCTCGGTCTTATTTTCCACCATGTTGGATTTTCTTGGAGAAAATAATGAGTAGTGCTTTGAGTAAATATGGTTGATAGTTATGTGGTACATCACTGAAGGTTTTCATCGCATCAATACGAATGAAGGGATTTTGTAATTTTTTGATCTTGGAAGTTTCATATCCAGTTTATTCATAATCAAATCTCAATTGGACTATAATAACTTGAAGTGACATTGCGAAGATATTTTCTACCGTCAAAAAGCTACGGACCAACCAATTTTATTGACAACTCATAGTATTATGTCAGTTTCACTTTTATTCTATCAGGAAGTTGTCATGATGAGTGAGCTTCATGTTCGTACTTTATGATTCTGCAGGATGAAGTGTATCAATTAGAATTGTCGTGGATTTTTTCTGTTTCCCCCATGGAGGAGATAGTTGCCATTCTAGAAACACTTCCAAATGTATTACAAGTGACTGCAATGTTGAATGTGAAGTGATGTGCAGATGTTTTTAATTGAAACGCTTAATTCTGCATCACTATCTGTCATGTTGATCGAGTTATCTTCGTTTTGGATCGTTTTATTGAGAAATTGTGTCGATATCAGAAAATTACCATTCATTCATGATGAATAACAATTCAAGCCTTAGAAATCGATGAACATGTTACAAACTTAATTTAAATTCAACTCGAAGTTGTAAATTATGATTTCATGAGAATCCATTTTTGAACGATCTTGTGATACAGTTCAATCATGAAATTTACTGTTCTCCCTGATTGTTCGGATTACTCGAGAAATCAACGTTTCCTAAATCTCAAAATCATTTTCTGAGAATTTCTGAATTCATGAAATATTGGGACTATGTCAGGGTCATCCAAGGTTAATTCGTGAACTATTCTACTTTTGTTCCCATCTACATAATGCAGAAGTGACAAAGAGAGAAAAAAATTGAGGACATTTTAATAAGAGTGGACAACTAAAAGATTTTTTTTCGTCACACTGATCGTGCGCATCGTTTCTTTCTCACTGCAAAAAAAAACTTGTGTCTTTGACATGAACAAGTGGGAAGAATAGAGGAAGAAGTTGCAAAAAAAGTATAAGAAACGGAGAGAAAAAGACGAATATGAAAAAGAAAATATGAGAACTGAGCCGGACGAAATGTGATTGGATCGTGAGAATAGTGAGGAGAGGAACTAGGAAAAAAAGTAACAAGACAAAAAAGATTGAAAAAAAAAAGGAAATATATAATAATGGCATGGAGGGGCTGCCATGGAGATTGCACCGAAACTTTTGGACGCAATTTCACTCTCATTCCTACCACGTTTCTACAATTTTATATTTTTATATTTCCCCCCTTCTCTTTCATCTGTTTGAACTGTCTTTCAACAACAAAGCTTTCTCTTACATCTTCACACGCAATATGGGAATTCATCCATGAATAATGATCGAAAACTGAATGTCAAGCATTTGCAACAATGTTCCGTTTAACGATTTGTCAAAAGAAGAAAAAACGTAGCATAATAAGGAAGAAAAGTAAAAAATAAAATTTGGTTTCAACACAATTGTGCTCTCGAGTTTGATACTTTTTTTTTTTATTTCTGCCTCTATTTACTGAGGCCAACATCGTTCGTTGTTCAGCTTTATTTAGACGCCCCTTGGTCGATTGCAAAACCGAACGAGTGCTTCCTTCTCGTCGCCAGTTGCCATCGTGGGCGGTTGGTTTTGTGATACGGTCGATCGAGCACAACCAGCAATAGAATCGCAACTGATTCTATCTCACGCTGCACCACTAGTTGCAATTGAACTACTGCGATACTTGAAAGGGGTGATGAGGTCATGGGCCTGTGCACACATATATGATTGCGTATATGTACAGAGACATTGATAGAAGGAGTGGTACAGTGGGTTATGTAGGATGACAGAGTAGTTGTATCATACTGCAACGTATTTCGTTCATGTTGAAGAAGTGGCTGATTGAATTCGTTGGAGAAAAAAAAATTTGTCGTCATTCTTTCTCAATAATCTATCGATAAATCTGAAAAAATATGTTTTGCCATGGCTTCCCAATTGCATGATCCGAAAATTTATTCCTCCTCCTAATCTGCAAATATTTTTTGCGATTGGCAATTAATTTCCATGAGTGCAGTCCAATTTAACGTGAAGCAAGATTTTCACTTCGATAAAGAATTCGGAAAAAATTTTAATCCAAATAAAAAATCAAAAAGTAAAATTGCAATTCTCTTCCGTCTCCACTTCTGTGAAACAACAACAATAAACTCTAAACTGGGACGTACAGGCCAAGCGGGATAATGTAGCGATGCGGATACTCCATTTCACCTCTTTGAATATTCGTTTATATCACACACGTTACGATGATACTATATATATATATATATGTGTGGTTGTAAGTCAAGGGAATGGCACAATGCCACCGCCAAACGCCCTTCCGGTTGTTCACAGAGGCTCCACACCCGTCTGTGCTTCTTAATCTTTGATATTTACTCTTTGATCAAATGAGAAGGAGGGCGGTTAGAGAGAAAAGCCCTGTGCCAGGAGTTCACTTCTGCACTATGAAGATTATATTCTAGTTCACACATGCATATGAACAAATGCAAACAGTGTATTTCGTGTTTGTAATGTGTATGAGGCTGTGTGTTATGACCTAGCCACTAAATACACATGAATTCCACTACCCTTTGCTAATTATAATTAGTATATCATACCTATGTAGATGTGTGTAAAACTTTACGTTTATTTATTTAACTATCCGCATCATTTCATTCTTTTTTGTTTTATTCTGTTACAGTGTTCCCCAATGTGCCGCCAGCTCCAGGAATGCCATGTCAGGGAGAAGACAGTGAGTTTTGTTTATGATTTTCGCGTTGGTGTGCTGCCTTGTTGATCATCGATTGCAATGCGTGTGCCTTATTGTTCACTATTAATTCAACATTTTTTTGCTCTTCTAGAGTAAGTTTGACTGTGGATTTACGATTTTGATTGAGTCGATTTGTTATAGTTATTGGTGGTCTGAAAAGTTCGTTAATTGAGTGACCATTAGTGGTGGAGACAATTTTCGTTCATTCATTCACACTCTTTGTTGGAGGATTTACTTGATCGGGATCGGAAGAAAATTTGAATCAATTCCAGAATATGCCACTGAAAGTGTTTTGATCTGATAGCAACTGGATTGGATGTGGTATTGAGATGAACGAATCTTGAAGGATTAGACGTAGTGGAAGGACAGTGTTGAACAATTTGAAAAATTATGTTGGAACACTGTCATATGTGGTGATGATTGATTGATAGTTCTTCTTTAGAAAAGTGAACAATTGTTTCCTTCTTCTTATTTGATCAAATTGATTATGAAAACGACATTCATAATGATGACGGATGTACTGTGCATGACTGATTGTTTATGAGGAGGATTTTGATTGGGATACCACTAAAATCTTTCACCTCCTAATGTGTCCTCATTAATTCATTTACTCATCATCGATTCTCTCTTCCTCGTGTAATTATTTTCCAATATCCTACCTTGCCCTCATATTTCGTAGACTGTCTCAGAACGTTTCCTTTCATTAACGAACTGCAACGTACTTAATGCACTTCATATCAAGTTTCATGAATTTATTTTCATACAGTAATAATTTGGGTTAGCTGATTCGTAGAATTCAACGGAAAAGCTTTTCAACATTCTTCATTATTTTCATGATCATTATTTCTTTCTTTCAATTATTGTCATCATCATCGTTATCAATTTTGTGATCATTTCTTTGCGAGAAAGGAAATTTCTCCGGTATTTCTCCTATCATCAGCGAACATTAAGTTTGTTATTGACGCAACTCCAAGTAGTTTGATTAAAAAGAAGCAAAATATGCGCTTCAGAGGTTTAATGTCTCGTACTTTCAATTGAGCGCCTCATTCGTTTCCTTGCCCAAACCATGTTCGCATAGTTACGTTGGGTTTACTCTCTTGTGAATTTCTCAGGTATTTATTCCAACAAAATTAGGAATTCCCGCAAATAAGCACCATACACTCCAGGAAATTTATATAAAATGTGTAAAACAAAGTGAACGTGAAGATTCCTCTGTACGTTTATGAATCACCACCTTTCATATTTCCAATTCTTCGTTCAGCCACTCGAATTCATCACATTATCAAATCCACAATTGAATAGACTCATCTGCTTATTAACTATCTAATAATTTTGGGGTGATCAATTGAATTGATTGGAATTCAGTAGCTCGATTATAAACGATATAATATAATGAAAATTCGTAATATCGATATTGAAATTGAAGTAGAGAATAAGTTTTGAAAAGCATTCGATTCGATGGCAACGATTAATTATCTATGAATATGCAGTAAGTTTGGCTTCATTCCAAATTCGATTGTATAACAGCAGGAATATTGCATTGATGATTGTGAATTTCATATTCCCGCCACTCTTTATTTTCTCCTCATTATTTCTATGTTGGTGTTTCTCATTCATTCGTTCATTCTCGGAGATTAAAGTTTCAAATGTCGTTTAATTGTAAATGCTATTTATTTTGGGTAGAATATGTTTGTGTATACCATGCCTACATCGAGCAAATTTTTCCTCTCTACCTCTTTCAGTTTTTCTATATTCTGTGACAATGAGATTTGTTGTGCATGTATGCGTATAAATATATGACTCACAAATATTCACAACAATGGAGCTGGTATATTGCCTTTCACCGCTTCGTTAAACGCATTTCGAAATATTTCAATGTCCTGTGTATAATCAAAAGTTATGGAAGGACGTGATAGCATAACGGTTTTACTTGATTTTCTCACATGTGGTACTCGCGAAAGATCATATAATTCACTGGAAAACGAACAGAGAAATATTTTTGGTGCGTTATCATACTCTTGGTTGATGAATTGTTTTTATGTCCATGAAAAGATAAATTATGAGAGAGGGGTATAAATAATGATGAGAATTGATGAGACAGAAGAATGTGTGCTCTCATGAATGAGTGATTGTACTTTTTGATTCAATTCAAATGTGGGGGCATACTTTCGCATTTATATATATCAAATAAAAGTATCATCCATTTTATGATGCAATGGAGATAGGAATAACTTTGGTCAATTGTCTTCAACAATTGGACAATCAACTTTGTGCCTTGATGTTACACCGTTTGTCTCAAAATTAATTTGCATTTCAGAACATATCGAGCAGTGTATGACTCTGAAGTTACATCGTTAAATAAATTCAAAGATAATATGACGAATGCAAATGAAGTTAGATACGTGAATTGATGAGTCATTGATAATGGAGATCATGAATTTTGATATTTTCCAATCACGTAGTTCATTATTGCAACAGTATCACGAAAGTTTGAACACCATCTCTGATTTGAACGCGCCTTATCGAATTTATACAATTTCATAATAAGAAATTTCCATCATCGTCATTTTCAATAGTTTCACAAGAATTTCCATATTCATATTAGTAATGAACACCAATTCTTATTGAGCTCACAAAACCTTACATTCGTAAATGAACTTTTTTTCTTCCACCAAGGTTTGTTCATAGTACACAATTGAGAGGGATTAATGAAATATCACAAATTCCCCTAAGTTTGTTTTGGTCATAGGTGTGGATAGTTACAGATGTAATTGCAATATGCGGTTGGAATATGAGTGAAGGTGTGAAAGTGCTATTGTGATTTGATGACATCCTGATCGAAAGTATTGGGGAGATGTTTTCTTTGTGAAATGTCAATGAAAATGGTGATATGCCCAAAATATGGTGATAGTTCTGCATGAGGTCAAGTTGATGTGTCTATCAACTTTAAAGATATCTAAGACAAGATTGGACAACTAAGTTTGGGCAAGAAAAGAAACGACACCTACCAAGTTTAGTGAGTGTTTTTTATTCACAAAGATAGTGTGAGATTTATGTCACTCACTCTGATCTGCTCACTCAAGGCCACGAAAATGTAGGTTGAAAGATATCAAATCAAAAGAAATTTTTTCCCATTCGCCAGACTGAATATCTGTTTAATAATGAATCACAATGGCCTATGAATTGCAATCGATGGTGAAGAATGTGCGAAAACAAAAGCGTTGAAGCGAGATAAAGTGTGAATGCAATTGATGGAAATCATTTAAGGAAAATGATGGGTCTGCATATGCATTGAAATGTGTTCTAAATATCTGTAACTCATCTGATGCTCTTTCTGTGTAATTAGGGAGTATATACAGGCGAGGTGCGAGAAGATGGAGGAAGCTGTACAGAGTTAACGGTCACATATTCCAGGCAAAACGTTTCAATCGAGTGAGTGTTTTGTATTCATTTCAATTTCATAATTGCGAAATTTTTAATAATGATAAAAATTCTTTCTTTACAGCGGGCATTTTGCGCCTTTTGCCAGGACCGAATTTGGGGACTGGGTCGACAAGGATTCAAATGCATTCAATGTAAATTGCTCGTACATAAAAAATGTCATAAAGTCGTAAGAAAGCCATGTTTGAGTCTGCAACAACAACAGGCACAAAATACTGATCAACAAGCAGCTGAACGTAATGGTGATCAACCACAATTGGACTCACCACAAAGTAATCCGGCAACCCATTTAGATGACGAAACCGCCGCTTCGCCAGTAGTTGAAGAGTCATCGCAAGCACGTGAGTTGTGATTTATCTTTCTCATATATAATGTGTGAATGTGCGATAACGTTCCGTTTTGCTTTAAATGTAGAAATGTATTCATGAATCATTTCATTCCACCAACTCGCAACAGCTCCTGTTGTCGATGAGATAGGAAATGTCAAGCCATATAAATTCTATGATGTGGCTTGGAGAAAGCACTCGCGAATTACTCTCGAAATATCATTTGATTGCAGCTTGGGAATATTTAGAGTACACAATATGTCTACTTCACTTCTGCATTTGATGTGAATTTCAGTACGGTGTGTAATGTCTAACGAACGAAAGATCAGATGAGTAAATTTTCGAAGCCATATCGCAGTCGTTATATCCGGAAAATGTTTCCTATCGTTGAATATAACATTTCCGACTTCATAGAATTTTCCATTGACACGGCCATGAGAATGAGTTTTCATATATGATAGAGAAACTTCAGAGTGTCGTATCAAAACAAAGAAAATGATCAGTTTCGAAGAGATCAGTAATGATGATAAACGAAGATTTGTTAGCTCAAATTTACGATACTCCTCTGAATTGCACATTATTTACTGCCAGCTGTGATTTCGCGGTAATTTTGTTTGATTGCTCGTAACATTTTTTCAAACAAAAATCATCACCATACTGTTGTTGAAGAATTCTGAAGAATTTCCATACATGAATCAGACTGCAGTGCTCATACTGGATTTTGCTCTTCATTCATCCTTCATTTGCCTCAAACTCTCAATAAAATGAATATAGAGGAAAGAACAACTTTTGTGTATGAACCTTCTGAGGACTGATCGACACTCATGAATTAATTCATCCACTGATTAAATTCTTGATTTTCACTATTTTATGGGTGTTTTTCCATAATTGTAGGTGCGGCGATCGATGATGGAGAGGAATTGGCATTGGATGCAATTGCCGGTGCGGATGGAGCGAATGAAATGCAACGGCAATATTCACTCAACGACTTTGAATTAATAAGGGTCATTGGGCGTGGTTCATATGCTAAAGTACTGATGGTCGAGTTGAAACGTACAAAACGAATTTACGCAATGAAAGTAATTAAAAAAGCTCTTGTAACTGATGACGAGGATATTGATTGGGTACAAACTGAAAAGCACGTATTCGAAACAGCATCAAATCATCCATTCCTTGTTGGTTTACATTCGTGCTTCCAAACACCATCGCGTTTATTTTTTGTTATTGAATTCGTTCGCGGTGGTGATCTTATGTTTCACATGCAAAGACAGCGTCGTCTTCCGGAGGAGCATGCACGATTTTATGCTGCTGAAATCAGCCTTGCCTTAAACTTTTTACACAAAAAAGGTAAAGAATAATTTTTACTTGCATATTTTGTACAATATCGCGTGACTGTAAAGAAGGAAACCTATCTTATACCCTCTCGACATTAGAATTGATATGAAGTCTATTTGAATATTTTTATTGTGATCATGAATAAAATAATGTAATCGTGAATGATAAAAATAGTATAACCACCCTCGTTTGTGAATATCTAAGACTGTTCCACTCTTCATCAGACGAATGAAGAAAAAAATTTAAACGGAAATTACTCCGTCGGTATTTTCCGTTTTCTTTTGGTTAGTTTCATTGTCATTAATATATGAATTCGTTTTCTAGGGATTATATACCGTGATTTAAAATTGGACAATGTATTGCTGGACCATGAAGGACATGTAAAGTTGACTGATTACGGAATGTGCAAGGAGGGAGTCAGAGAGGGGGATACAACTGCAACATTTTGCGGTACACCAAACTACATCGCACCAGAGATACTTCGAGGCGAAGACTATGGCTTCTCAGTTGACTGGTGGGCATTGGGGGTACTGCTATATGAAATGTTAGCTGGACGCAGTCCATTCGACATTGCTGGTGCCTCGGAAAATCCAGATCAGAATACTGAGGATTATTTGTTCCAAGTTATATTACAAAAAACGATTCGAATTCCACGTTCATTGTCTGTCAAAGCTGCTTCCGTTCTCAAGGGCTTCCTATGTAAAGATCCAGTTGAAAGATTGGGTTGTGGTCGTGGTCCATCTGCATTTCAGGATATCGTCCTTCATCCATTCTTCAAAGCTATTGATTGGAAAATGGTGAGTATTCTATTGTGGTTCTTATTATAGTAAGTCAATGATCGGAAGTTGAATGTTCGTAATAAAAGAAGAAATGCTAATTGGAGACAACAGTGTATACGTTGGAAATTGAGTTGGATGGGTTCGTTATGGATGGGTTAATTGGAGTGCTCATCCAATTTCCATGGATTATGATACGCAATAAGTGGAATTTCGATTTCCTTTATTGATTGTTCAAATGTCGAGTGACAAACATGGCTCTCAAGTAGCAACCATTAGGGTAAAATCTAATAATCATATCGAAAACTCAGGAATTTTTTTCATATTTCGGTATCAGTTCACTTACGAAAGACATCTTGGACCGTCAGCAGAAAATGAAAAATTAGTAGCGACAGTAAAATAATTCAATTTTATTTTTCTTTCCTGTCGAAATTCATGAAATTGAACGGCGAGAGGAAAAACTGAGATTATGCTCGTGAATTGGTTTTTTCATTAGTTCATGGAGAAATTACTTCCCAAGTCCATCATCTTCAGCCAGAGCTAGCCTAATGACAATAAAAGTTTTTAATCGCTAAATTTGAATTATGTCCAAGGCAGAGATAGGACTAAGTAATAATCATTCTGATGATAGTTATGTCGAGAGTATTCTAAAATGATCACGCGACACAGAAGAATCTCATGTTAAAATGAAGATATTTACTCATCTCATTAATCATACAAATTACAATATTTTGTCTTCTCGGTTATTATTTCGATTCTCAATGAAATTTTGCTCTTGTGATTTTCTCGGACCACCATCTTGATGACGACAAAATGAAGTCGAATCTGTAATCATCCTCCCTCACTCATAATTCTTCAACTGATTCGCATAATTATTGATGTTGTAGCTGGAACAGAAACAGGTCACGCCACCGTATAAACCACGCCTGGACTCCGATCGTGATTTGGCAAACTTCCCACCCGAGTTCACAGATGAACCAGTACATCTGACGCCTGACGATCCGTAAGTTATCAGCTGGATATTAAGAATTAACGACCGACATTTTTACTTATTTCCAAACAAAATCGAGATGTTCATACAGAGGAGATGTTGTACTTATACTCGTCAGGATACGTTTCCGAATGATTAATTCCCCATACTGGAATATGACATGGTATTTTTATTGACATATTTCGCTTAATTGGACTCAACTCACACCTTCATGACGCAGATAATAATCATGTGAGATAGTTCCACAGAATTTCATATTCCAAACGCCAATGTTGTACAACAGGGAGGTGTATAAATATATTATTCGGCATTAATCAGAAATTATCCAAGCGTTAAACTACGCATGATGATGTAATATTGATGAGATAGATGGAAAGGGATGGGATTATTCCATAATTTGTCGTGACAATCCAGTAATTCCAGTTTAATTTTCCGTGTGGTGAATAAAAATTGTAAATGATGGGGTTCTGATCAGAGATTGCATCGAATGTATATCTGACTCCCACGCATCTTCAAACATTCCACGAACTTGGCTAAAACGCATAAATGTTCGTTTCAAGGATCCATATTTGACTAACGACTTCACTATAAAATCATTGTAAATGTCATAAACATGTGCTGAAATGTTATTCGACTTCCTTCTATGAGTCACTTAGACTTTGCAGAAAGTTCTAATCTATAATAGAGTCGATATCCCTCTGAATTTCCTGTTCATGAGTATTTCATCCATTTTTACGATTGTATGTTTGTTCATAACATTGTTGGTAACTGAATATCACTTCCTTCTCTTTACATTGGCGAGTTTCGGTTTTGTCGATGATGAAAGAAGAGAAAAACGATAGAAAATTAGACAATTTAAACTGCACTGGATGGGATGAAGTTAGGTTGATACTTAATTTCTGATAATTCGTCTATTGAGATCTGATGGAGTTGCATACTTTTCGATTCCCCGATTGGAGATCTTGTTAGAATTCGAATCTAATTCAATCAATTTTCTTCAAATTCCCTTTTATCGATTTTCAATTCCATCTAATATTTTTCATACATTTTTTCAGACGTGTCATCGATGAAATTGATCAGAGCGAATTCGAAGGATTTGAATATGTAAATCCATTATTGATGTCATTGGAGGATTGCGTGTGACATGAGCCACGTCTTCCAGTCGGTCAGACGTATCATAAAGACTATTATCATGCGCGACACCAACAACAGCAACAGCGATATATAAGTGAGTTACAAGACAAATTTGCGTCGCTACAATTTGATTATCCAATGGAGGATTACTGCTCTATTCATAATGGCCATCATGCTCAACATCAGGATAATTTTTTTACGGCAAAGTATTCAGTGGAAAATGAGAACAACAATAATTATAATTTTTAATTTTACTATGATTACAATCGAAGATATTGTAGGTTCATAACTTCGCGAATTACAATAAATTATTTAGCCAAATTGATGCCTAACTAATAGTTTGTTTCATTTAACGAATTGTTGAATTGATATATATTACAATCAGAATCGAATTACAAACCTAAGCGAAAAACGTATTGACTTGATAATGATTTGGAATTCAAAATGTTCAATCACTACGGTTAATAATGGGATGTCTTCAGAATATGGTGTGTTTGCGTATGCGAAGTCTGAAAAACATTCGGTGAATCTTGACATATTTCATGGAAGGATGACATATAATGCATTCGTGCTTACTCGATGCTCGAGAGATTTAGTAGTCTCGACTTGGTTTGTTTGAATGGCGAAAGATGACTGACAGATACCGACGAACACTCGGATTTGTTGGTTCCGATCATTCAAGGGTGGAAGTCAGAAATTTTGAAAAGAGAAATGGAGACAATTTCAATCAGCTCATTGGAGACATGATCAATAGGGGTGATTCACAAAGTAGAAGAGTTTTCACTTATATAAGTCCAGAATGGACATGATGGAGTGAGACAAAAACAGGGAAATACTGGTCAAGTAGAGACAGATCATATGACATGAAAGTGAAATTGAAATATCAATAATCTCAAGAAAGTACAATAGAGATCTCAAGTTGTATTTATTTCATGTGCGGATAGAACTTGAGATGTATTGATAACGACTCAATTATGAATGATGGTTGGGTTGTGATCCGACGAGCATACATATTTTGATGTTTAAGCAAAATATGGAAATATCGAATTTTACGAAGCATAATGAAAACAAATATGCGAATAAACAAATGAATAAAATCGAGAAACTTTGTGAGAGTCTGTTTGATGAACGATTTCTTGATGGATTATCAATTCAATAAATATTTCAACTAACAGGAAAATTGGCACGGGCAAATCATGAAAATTTCTGGTTCTTAATGTTGTGAGAGGTTGAGAGGTTATGGTCGATCAATTTATTGTAATGTGTGATTTTAGCGTATCTATTTATTTCTATCATGGTGATTAAGTTTCGTCGCGAGATGTGAGTAAAATTGAGTTCCTTAATGTTTTCGGTGAGAATATTTGTTAAATTTTTCGCATTTTTCGTTCTAATGACATAATCTCTACCATCTCTACAACTGTTCTTCGGACAACCTGTCTTTGCGTCCATTGTGCTAGCGAAAAATCATTCTCACGAAGTGACTACCGCGCCTAGGGCGACGTTTGGTTCGGGTTCACTCTATTCTTCATAGCGAGACAGGTTATATGAATACTCAAGGTTCCACCGTATTCAAAAATCTTGTTCAACCTTCAAGATACGTTCCCAAGGAAATAAGTGATCAGTTGAGACTCCTGTAAATTTGCGAGCTGAATGCTTGGTTGATGAATTACTGATCAGAAAATTGCCTGGGATAGGGACTAAGTTATCATTGAAATCTGGAGGAATAGGCGGGGTGGTCTCGAATTCAATACAGAATTGATTCCAACAATCAAAGTATTAAATTTCTTATATGTGAATTGTGAAAGCTCCTCGAAACTCCCGACCGCAGCCTACAGAAGGTCTCCATCATGAGCGCCTGCGGTGGAACGAAATTCCATCGCATTCTTCTGGTAGAGAGTTATCCTTAAGTTCTTCTTTGGCACCAGTTAGTCAAAAATTCTTCAGTTAGTATCCGTGAGATGTTGTTTGCTCCTACGAGGTTGGTTCCACTGCTGCGATAAACGCTTGTGCACAAACCATGTCGCGAAATGGATCGAATAAAAAATTGTGATTTTAATCAACAATGGAAATGGTCCAACATAATTATTCTCATTCTGGTATGATGCCTCTACCATGATGTCCGTTTATTCATATTCATTGTGTCTCACTCAAATATCTACATACAAAGGCACGGAGGATGATGATGGGAGAATTATTGTTGATGAAAGTGATTATCATGATGTACAAGATGTTTCGCGAAAGAAACTATTAGGGCAAATGATTGGCCTTCAATTCATTCCCAAGCTTTTCGTCATTTCATACTGCAAATTCATATTATAGAATATTTATAGAATGCAATGTGGTGAATTTCGGCCTATCTATTTAAATGTTATGGCAAGTTTTGGAACATGTAAAAAATTAGTGAAAAAAAGTCGTAAAATCTAAGAACAAAAATGGATGAGAGATAAAAAGCAGAAATATGTTGGAATTCTGGAACAGATGAAAAAACTTGAGCGATAAATATCATTTTGCTACAATTTCGTATTTATTGATAGAAAAGACATTGAATACACACACCACCGTTCAAATAGATAAACCTAGGTGATAGATTCTCTTTCTATGGCTCATTCTCTTCCCTTTTGCACTCTCATCAACTCATTCATCCGCTCACTCAGTTCCTGTCATGTATTTTTAGTATCTTAATGAATGTTTGAGAGGTGTTGATCGTAACTCTCCCTTCATTTCAAAGTGTACGATTGATTGAACAGATGATAGAGCCATCAGCGAAATATCCGCGGAAAATAATCAATACCTCCACACATGTTGTATTTATAAAACTGAATGTCACAAATGGAAGAAGAGATAGAAAATGTATGACCAGTGATGCGTATGAGGCGTGGTTGAATCGAATCACAGGACGTGGGTGCGTCCCACATAAGAACTTTTTTTTTCTTCCCTTTGTTCTATTTTTCAATATGACCTCAATAATTGATCATGGTCACTCCGTTTGTATTTGAATTAAATACTGAAAATGAGAAAACTTCAAGCTCTAATAGTATTTTTTTTTCTTTCTAGATTCTGTTGTTTAAGCATCCTACAAGTTTAGGGTTAGGAGGAAGAATAGAAATAAAGTAAATGTAAGTAAAATAGAAGGAATTCATGTCGAATCTTCCCGAGCCAAAAACTGCTCCCATTTTATGGAATTATATTTAAATGTAATCATTGTGAAAATTCGTTTCATTTCTTTTGTCATCAATGACAAGTATTGCTATTGAATAGAGGGATTTTGTAATCTTTTTTGATGAATAGAATTTTCCCGCACTGGTTGAATAACCATTCCAGAATGATTAAGTAATGACAATTTATGTGTATGAATATATTTGTGTTTCATATTGTAAGTGATGAATGTTAAGCACGCAGCTCTATTGACTAACACAGAGAAATTAACAGTGTTTATTATACATGTTTGCACAAAACAAACATTACTTGGAAAGATCATAGGAGTTGATTACTTTTATTATTTAATTACCATAGATATAAGTGAATGAATAAGTATTCTTTATATAATAAAAGCCAGCCATTTTTTGTAAGGACGAATAATTATTATTCGCGTCTTCAGATCCAGACACAACAAAAAAAATTAAGTAGATGAGAGTCATCTGTTCAGTATCATGTTCAATAAATATGTAACATATTATTCGCTTGTAGATGTCAGATAAAGAGTTGGTTGGATTTTACCAAAGTTAATATTCGTGCAGCTTACCAAGATTATCTTCGAAAACTGAAGATTAATCATTTCTTCTATATTTTACATTTATTTCGAAAACATTTTTTTGAGCTTATGCAATGATGGATATACCAATGGTCACGATGTCAACTGATGGAATTTATTTGATGGAACTAGATTAGAATTTGACTATCACATTTGTGTGATATGAGATGGAAGATATTCAGGCAAAAATGACAAAATAGACGAAAGACGCGATGAAAAAATATTGTTAAAATTAACGATGGTATTGATAACAATAGTAATAATAATTATTACGATACGATGAAGATGAACGCTTATTCATGATGTAGGATATGTCGCGCGACTTAATAATATGAATATAGAATGCTAATATATTCATAACGGCCTCGGCATTAACGATTTACGATTGTGTAGTTGAAATTGTAATAAAAAGTTATACTATATAATATGAGTGATCGTTAATAGTATTTTTATAAAGTTTAATTTATGTTCATTAATCTGAATTGCCGATTATTGTATCTAGAAAATTCTATAAAGTAAAATATAAAATATTTCATATGGATAATTATGTTTTGCGATTGTGCGTTATATATCTGAAAAAAAAGCAAAAGAACAAACTGAATAAAATGAAAGAAAATGATGGAACCCGATGGCATACAAGAAAATTAAATTGATTCGTTCCCATCCAATGGAACTCTAAGCGATGAAAGTGTATTAAATAAATTGTTTCGACATTATAAAAAGTAAATAGTTGAAACATTTTCGATATGTAAATAACGAATTCCACAATTTAGTTACTCAAGTTAAAAGGAGGATAAAAAGAATGTTCTGAAAATTTATATTCCGCTCCCACGCCTGAGTTCACAAACTTAAGAATGTTATGAAAATTCTGCTTTTATATGAACGCATTTTGAAGATGAAAAAATGATCTGAAGTATTATTCATCGGTGGATGATTTATCGGATGGAAAAACAGAAAAAGTGCAGGGATAACTCAAATAGGCTCAAGCATTCTATTTAGAATAACTATGTAAATAAAAGAGAAAAAAAAACAGAGGGAGAGAAACGAAGTGAAAGAATCAGCCGTGGCTGCGAATATCATGAACATTTTTGTCAGCCACATATTAAAGAAACTAACAATCTCAAGTTGCTTATTAATTGATAGTTCGCTCGCGAAGGCCTGATACTTCATACAGTATGAGCAAATTGAATTCAAATATCTATCTACCGCCCTTAAAATTCAATGTATATTATGAAGATTTTACTAATTGACAAAATTTATAATATTGGGGATATACAAATGGGATGTGATCCAGTTGTAATCGTATTGATGAAGTTGTTCTTAAAGTCGGGAAAATTGAACCATAGGTAGATTCATATATATGAATATACATACAAATATATACATAGTCTTCATGCACAAAGAGTTGACCGAAAAAAAAGAGGAAAATAGTAACTGAAATAATTGAGAACTTTTGTACTTTTACCTTTTCTGCCCCGCCTTTGCCAAAGTTCAACCTTTTCATTCCTATTGCCTTGGTCTTCTGTCTCCTTCCAAGAACTTATTTTCTTTTCAAAATTGAAAGTGGATCTCTCTGGTACCCATGATATAAATTAGTTGCAATAATTGTAACAAGCTCTCTTGGTTTTGCGTTTCGTCTTTTTTTTATTGTACAACCTCGTCTTGCACTGAATTCTATTTAAATTTAGATCTAAGGAGAAGAGAAAAAATTCTCAATGAAGAATGATCATTAATGCATAAAAATTAGGATTGAAGATGAATGGCGGCCAGAAAGAAAACTATTAATGAAATACTTATGATTAAAATGTTACTGTTAACGTTCGTTCTGTTGACTGGTATATGTATATGCGTTGTCATGATGATTACTTCCCAATACCTTGATGATTATATAGATTGTCCTTCATTATTCCAACGGTTTATCGTAAACATATTATATATACTTGTTGATCACACATAATCTTTTAGTAAAAAAAATAAATCATGAAAGAAAATTGGCATCTGTTTCATTCTTTGTACAAAGTGTTGGTTATTACGGCGAAATTATGCAGATGTGGCAGAAGGTATAGACGAGTAAGTATCATTCGACATAAATATTTTGTATTAGTGGAAAATTGATCAGGATAGAGACATCTCAATGTCCATATCAATTTTGGCAGGTCATACCGCCACGATATCACTTTTTGTCTCTTTTTGATCTCGATGCAGATAAAAAAGAGTATATAATGCAGATCCTAGAAGTACGTATTTATCATTTGGTGAACCAGTCAACAGTGAGCAGTCTCAATCGAAACAAATTTAGCGATTTCCTGTACAAGGATCTGTGTAAGTTTCTATTTCTCTAAAATGATAATCTGGGGGTATCAAGTCCTATTTTGTAATTGAGCAATCATTACTGTGACAATTTGCAATATTCCTCTGATATTTTCAACTGTGATGTACAATTGATCAGATATTTGTCGAAAATTTATTCCCCAATTCAAAACTAGACGCACCCAATGCATGGAATCTAGGTTCGTTCGGTTGTGTTGTTGGAAAGATGTTCGTTATCGTTACATTCTGTTATTAGAAATACCTGAATGCATTCTCAATTTTTATTACAGTGCAATTGGACGTCGACAATGAAAAAACCATGATAATTGCAACTCTATTGTTGTTTACCGTCAGTGGTACTACAGCAATACCACAAGGACTTTCGCTTGGACCAAATGGCACAGTTAATAATATTGAAAGTGAATCAAAGGGCTTGAATAGAACAAGACGTGACAATAAGTGGATGACCATCAGCGGCGATCAATATTCTTTCACGTATCATTTAGACGATGACAGTAAATGGTACTTAGGAACTGTATTTTCATTTCCAACAAGGTATTATTACAACAAGTTCCACATAACTCGCGACCTAGGCTACACTTCCTGGGATAAATTTCTCGCTGATTACAAATGGGCAGACTTCAATGAGAGAATGCATATTCAATTTTCACGAGCTGATAAAATCATACAAACATATGATGTTCGAATAATGCCAGAAACGATCAATTTGAGTAAGATACTAACAAACTATCAAGATGTTGAACAAAATTACGGTCAAGAACCGAACCTTTACGTACACACAGGCATGACGGGTGTCAAAAAAGCCGATGTGATGGAATACCAGTATGTACCATTCGACACTTATCATCAGAAAATTTTTGACGAATCAATTTGGTCTGGTGCAACTCGTGTGTCAGCTACAGTTTTAGTTACTCTCGAAGGTTTCAAGAAAGACAACGAATTGATATTGCAATTGATTTTCCGACTCACCCATTCAAATCTATTGAGTGCTTCGGGAATTGAGTTCAAGTTGCAGGGTTACAATCAATTGGTTCTCAAGTAGGTCGAGAACACGATTGGGAGATCATCCTAGAATTGTGTTCGATGTGATGTTTTTCCAATTTTCCACGATCTAGTTTTGACAATTGATTGAAAGTCATACGCCTAGTTCTCTAGTGCTCTTGTATTCAATGTTGAAACTTCACCCCTATTGTCGATCAGCTTCTTCAATTTTGACTTCTGATTATGATTCTTATTCCTACTGAACCCCATACTTAATCCCTTCTTCAATACTATCAATTGAAGAACGAATATATCAGTCATTCAAATACGTATGATGTTTAAAAATGAAATTATGAAAAATTCATTGATTGGTAATTTAATGTGTGGAGACTCAAATAACACTACTGTACGTAAATACGTCATCTAATCGGTTTTGTATGACCACAAATCTTACTGCGTAGATAATCAGCGTCACATCCTTGTAGAAATAGTGTATCGTTATTGCATCGGTATCAATATCGATTCTAATCTCTACACAATCATTATCAAAGCAACAATTCTCCCTTTTGGATACTCCGCTGAATTGCCCTTCGTAGCAAAAGGAGACAACAAAAAGTGATATCGTGGTGGTATGACCTGCCAAAAGTGATATGGTATTGGTATTTTTTGGGCACCTAGTTGTTTATATCGTGATGAACTTTTTGGAAAGTCCAGCTTCCGAAGATATCAAATTCTTTGGTTCATTCATCACATATCGTAAACATTCCTTCTGATATCTCCGGGAGACTCATTCATAAAAACCGAACGTTCAACTGGGCAGTCAAATTCATTGAGATAATTAATGCAGCTACATTTCATATAATTTCTTAATAAAAAACAAAAGATAATGTTGTTGGTTTCTCTCTCGTGTCGTCTCGTGATAATTGGGATTAATCTCCTGACATTTCATTCATGAATCTTTGAGTGAACTTGGACTTGAAAGATTCGACAAGGAATTTTGGGAGTTTCGTAGCAATCTATGATAAGTGATTAAACATTACTGGCGCCAACTTCTGGCTGTACCCCTAAATTCGCTCGCGCACATTCCAATCTAAATTCTTGAGATATTGAGTAAAATTGGGCGTTTCTGTTGAATAGAGCTCATTGTTCTCATAAATGCACCCAATGTCATCTCCTGGTTGTCGAAATTTAGTGTAAAATTTATTACTGGGAATCGGCGTAACTCGAAAAGGAACCTCAAGTATTAAATTTCATTAACTTGCACCGATACTGGTGCAGTATTGACGGGCGCTTCAACACGGACCACTCCCTAGTACCTTTGGTAACGTCTATTAACGTTCTCTTGATCTTCTCCTGAATGTCAGAAGATACGGAAGAAAATCGAGAATCCACCACATATAAAATTGAGGGCAGTTGAAGAGTGGTAGATAGAACTAGGAAAAATTAGACTTTATGGAGCGCTTACAGTCCAAGAACTGCTTGAAAATTTAAACTCGGATCCCATTGAGATGAAGCAAAATGGAGGAATTAAATGATGGGATGTCTGACTGTGAAATCATGATGAACGACGAGAGCCTGGAAATTATGTAAATGAGTGAGCCACTTGTCACACGGTTCTCATGAAGGCATAGTATTTTGATGAAGTCCATATGTCGCAAAATTCCTCGTGCTCCACGTCGTCATAATAGTCAAGCAAGATGAACTTCATCTTAGACAACATTCTTTAGAAACTTTTAAAGAAGATGCATGTCCAATAATGGGAAATATTCAGGTTGTCGATGAAATGGTTGAATACCAACTCGTACATTGAGACAGTAACTGGTGTTTAGAATAGCATGAACACATCAAAAATGGGAAGCATAACTGGGAGGGTAGTATGGGAAAGACAAATAATTCGCAGCAGAATTTTGGCATTGGTTACGACAGTGATACTGGAAGACCTGGATTTAATTTCTTCTCAAAATTGAACGAAATACAGAAATGCAGAAGTACCTAACTGAATGAAACATCAGTTCTAATATTGCGATTGTTTCCTTGAGTTATTTGAGAATTATCTGTTGATAACCTTCAATCTTAAAGTCGAATCCTGACTTACTGAATGCACTTGAGAATTTACTGTAGAAAATCATTTGCAACAACAAGTGGTTGTCCTTTTTGAAACCTTCAAGAGTCACTAGAACGTCCATAGCTACTTTGGCTGCACCAACCCATATTGATTCGTCGAATATTTTCTGATGGTACTTTGTGAATGGTAAATATCGGAATGGTGTCACTGAAGCTTGTTGGACGCCTGATACGCCCGTATGAATATAAAAGACCGGCTCGTTATCATATAATTTTCTCATTTTCCTCAATTCAATTGCATCTGGTTTCACCCGGACATCATATTGTTTTCCATGTTTATCTGGTCGGGAAAATTGTATATGAATTTCCTTTTTAAATTCCGCCCATTTATAATTTGCGAGAAAATCATCTCAAGAAGTGTAACCCAGATCTCGAGTTATATTAAATGTATTGTAGCTGTACATTGGACCGAATGGTAAGACTCTTGCGGCGACATAGAGATAGTCATCAGGTAACAAGCACGATATATTGCCTTTATCACCGGTAATGAAGGTCCATTAGTTGGCACGTCTGGTTCTATTTGGAATTTTTGCATCATTTACGAAATGATTGTCCTCAATATTTTGTTCAATTGAATTCCCCTGTGATATCGCTGTGATCCCACTGATTGCCATCAACGATAGAGTCAGTATAATCATTTTCCCTGGAGTTGAAGTGTGATCTTTTCCAGGATAGATATTTTCATCTCACTGCACTAAAAATCACGGTTTCAGAATTCAGACGAAATTTCTGGCGGAATTTCTGAAGAAATATTTGATCAGCTGAACATGACCGAGTCGAAATCTTCAAAATCTGAAAATATGAGTGGTGGTGTATGGCATATTATCACTCTAATGTTCTCTTCATTACAAAAATAGATCATGTAACTCTCGGGTTATCAATCAGAAGATATAAGAGCTCACAGAAATTACACGTACATAAAATTACCTTTTCATATTCCAATCAAAACTGCTTACTGTTGACTTGATGGCTGAATAATGAACAGATAATTTCCGGGATATGCTTTATATTGTCTTTCTCACCTGCTTTGAGCCTGACAGTCAAGATAAATAACGATATCAGAGTGACAAAACTGCCAAACGTTGTGATTTTATCTCACAAATGACCTGCTTGTAACCCAAAGAGTCATTCTGGGTGTCCAATATGGATTGATATTGAATTTTTAGTTTTTTTCGTCACACAATGCCAACATTTTTCCTCATATGTCTGGAAGAGTTTTTGATGTAAATAGAATAATCAATCTAATAATAATTATTTCTAGTTATTTTCAACATGAAAAACGTGATTAAACAAAGTTTGATAAAGTCCTTAACATCAATCATCCCATTGAATATCAAAAATATTGTAGTTCAGCTTAGGAAGTTCAATTATCACAGACGATAAATCAGAATGTAGCGGCAATGTAGACCAAGTATTTCGGCCTCTACTTGATTTTTCTGGTTACCTAATTAACCACACATCTTTTTCCTCATAGAGAGAACAGCAAAGTTCCATGATGGTCACCCAATCCTAACTGCTCCAATGTAGAATGAGCTCGATGGTTAGTACAATGGGTTTCCAACTTAAAGTTATGGAAACTGCGACGCCAATTACATTCTGTTGATGCGAAACAATCAAAGGAACGGGATGCATAACGATGGACATCTTTCATCCTGGTGAATTGTACTGTTTTCAAAAGGATCCAAGATTCTTATGCACGCAAATTTAGTTCTTATTCAATTCCATCACCGACATGTCCAGTATGCATATTCGTGCAAACTAAAATACTTCTCGACTCAGTGTCATTTAATGCTACAGACGAGTGCTCTGAAGCAGATACTTCTACCCAATATTCAACTTTGGATACCCCAATCCTGGGAGAATGACAGAGTTTCACTACATTCATCAAAAACAGACCAGGCTGAATATCTACTTTCTCCACTCGAAATTGATATTATCGATTCATTCGCTGATTTCGATATCCATTGGATTGAAGAAACAACACTTGAAAGTGAATAAATTGGATGTATTATACGATCCGAAAAGCATAGTGGATTGAATATTACGAACTAAGAGTCGACAGACGATTTCAGGAAAGTGATAAGAGAAAATACCAGTACTATTGTTCCCCTAGAACTGATGGAGATTTACTCATCAGTCACGTCTGTAGCTAGAAAATTTTGTTGGCAATCCAAATGTGTATAATGAAGATTCAACGCAGTCAATATTTGTCCCATTTCCAACATTGTGAGCTTGTGAGAAATTGAATATCGTTGACTCATATGCGGAATTCTGAGTAATACGTTATGATACATTTGAAGTTACCGCGTTGGGGAATCAGTGACCTCTAGGAGTAACTATGGGTAATCAGACGTGTGCAAATTCATCTAGTAAATTCAGTTTTATCCTGGATAAGCTGATAAAATGTTCGAACAGACGAGTGGTTCAGGTTGTTCAAGGTTGCTTGAATATATCCGTGGCTTGAAATAGTCTAATACCACGTCTAAACACAACATTGGTGAAGTAGATCTGAGAGGAGCCATTATAAAACCAGATCAACTGAATTGAGAAGCAACTTCGTCGTAGTCCATCGGTTGCATTGTATTTTTTATTTTGAATCATTAAACAATAATTAAGGGAAACTCATGTCAAGTATTGAATGTTGATAGCAATATGGGTCCACCAAAACGTGTGAAAAAAGACGGTACATAACCTCAATGCTGTATTTATCATGTCCTCACAGTATACAATCATGATTTCATTATCAATGCATGAGAAATATTTTCTTCCCGGATTCAATCGAGAAATATTGATATTTTGATGCATGGGGAAACTGTTTCAAATCGTACATGGAAGGTTACATCGGAAATATCTAGAAAAGAGAATGAAAATCATAAGAATAATTCAAACTTACTTTTGTATTCTGAAGAATTTGTAAAATATACGAATAACAAGAAAGTTCGAAATGAGTTCAAGCAAAATGTTCTGAACACCAATAAGTTATATTCGTTTACTGAAGACCTAATGAAAATTATTCCAAAATTGTATACCAGAGAATTATGCTGAATATGTCCGAAATTCGTCAACAGCACAATGAAATATTTATATAGAATTGAATGGGCTCGTCTATACTCCGAATTAGTATGCATTACACTATTCACATATTCAATTCACTTTCCTCACATTCAATTCACTTGCAACGAATATAAAAAGTAACGACGTCATTTTTTCAACCATGGTCAAATATTAATATTGTTATCTCAAATAATGTAGTTTTTGTTAGGTGAGACGCATTTGTACTTCAATATTAATGACAATACATCGGAGAGTGAATATACTTGAGCACGAATATAGATTCGGACCTTCTGAAATTTGTTCCGATGCAATATTTCATTTTCTGCGTGTCTGATACAGCTCATCATATTTAAAATCAAACAGATCGTGGGAAGTGGAAAAAACGAAAAGAGGAGGATGATTATAACGAAGATGACTATGGTGAGGGATTTGAAACTGAGGGTATTCCCGATGCAGCTAAAAATGATGCTGAAAAATTGGATGAGAATGCTTTAGAGGATGAGTTCGGTGCTAAGGATTATCGTACACAAATGATTCTGAAACCGGACAATGCCTCGAGGCCACTCTGGGTTGTAAGTACCTATATTCACTAACGAACACTAATCATAATCAACACTAATATCTATTTTTGTAGGCGCCGAATGGTCATATATTCTTAGAATCATTTTCACCAGTTTATAAGCACGCACATGACTTTTTAATCGCCATATCTGAACCTGTTTGTAGACCTGAGCACATTCATGAGGTAAGATTGTACTGATTGATCGTATTATTGAAAAAAATTGAAAAAGATTCCGAATGAAAATTCTGGTTGATTCAATTTGCAGTACAAGCTCACAGCATATTCGTTGTACGCAGCTGTCAGTGTTGGTTTACAAACACATGACATCATAGAGTACTTGAAACGATTGAGCAAAACTAGTATACCTGAAGGAATCATTGAATTCATCCAGCTGTGTACATTATCATACGGAAAGGTAAGTACGAAAGATTTTGGATATATCCATTTGTTAATGCGATATCTACGTGGATAGTGACCTCATCGAATTCATTCTAGAAACATTTTGAGTTTGCGAATGATTTTTAGCAGACTACCTAATAGGTTTATCGACCAGTGCAACTATATTTCATATTTTTGCTTGCGAAAAATCTCTTATAGAATTATTTTGGTGTGGATATCGTTGTTGTTATTCTAGAGTGGTAGATAAACCACTCTAGTAAACGGTAGTTAATTATTCCTGAAGAAAATGAAACAATTTTCTTGATTTCTATGTCTCGAACACCACAGTTATAACAGGTAGTCCACATTCAGAACATCAGGAAGATATGAACATTCATACGAATTTGGGCCTCGATTTCTGGATACGACTACCCTGCTCAATAACTCATGCTCCTTTCAAAATTCTTACTTCTCTTTCTAGGTGAAACTTGTTCTTAAACACAACAAATACTTCGTCGAATCACCATATCCTGAAGTGTTACAAAAATTATTGAAAGATCCAGTGATACAGGAATGTAGGTTGAGGAAGAATATCGAGGAAACAACAGAAAAAGATGGATTAATTACAAGTCTTCAGAGCAAACAAAAAGCAATGCAATTTGGCGCTAAACCATTGCCAAATAGTCAAACTGTTCCTAGTGCTAGTACAGTTGCGGGTGATGGACAAGAAATGGTCCCAACTGAAACAACGACTGTACCAGAAGACATAACCACATTTTATGATAAAATTGATAAAGAAGATGATGACGAAGAAGAAGAGCAACAATTGAAAATCGTTAGTTTTGAAGTGAATCAAGAAAAGATTGAAGTGATACAGAAACGATGTATTGAACTTGAACATCCACTATTGGCAGAATATGATTTTAGAAATGATACAGTGAATCCCGATATAAATATTGATTTGAAACCATCAGCAGTACTGCGGCCGTATCAGGAAAAAAGTTTGCGTAAGATGTTCGGTAATGGCCGCGCGCGTTCCGGTGTTATTGTACTACCCTGCGGTGCGGGTAAAAGTTTAGTTGGTGTAACTGCGTGTTGTACTGTACGTAAACGTGCGTTAGTCCTTTGTAATTCTGGTGTATCAGTTGAACAGTGGAAACAGCAGTTTAAAATGTGGTCAACCGCTGACGATTCTATGATATGTCGATTTACAAGTGAAGCGAAAGATAAACCAATGGGCTGTGGCATATTAGTGACCACATATTCAATGATAACACATACGCAAAAGCGTTCATGGGAAGCGGAGCAAACAATGAAATGGTTGCAGGAACAGGAATGGGGTATCATGGTGTTAGATGAGGTGCACACAATTCCCGCAAAAATGTTCAGAAGGGTATTGACAATTGTCCAATCACATTGTAAACTTGGATTGACCGCAACATTGTTACGTGAAGATGATAAAATAGCTGATTTGAATTTTTTGATTGGTCCAAAATTGTATGAAGCCAATTGGCTCGAATTACAAAAACGTGGGTTCATCGCACGCGTCCAATGCGCTGAAGTATGGTGTCCAATGACACCAGACTTTTATCGTGAATACTTGTGTTGCAAAATGAGTAGAAAATTATTACTTTATGTTATGAATCCGAATAAATTTCGGGCCTGCCAATATTTAATACGTTATCATGAACGACGGGGTGATAAAACAATTGTTTTCTCTGACAATGTATTCGCATTGAAGCATTATGCGATCAAAATGAATAAACCGTATATTTATGGACCAACGAGTCAAAGTGAAAGGATACAAATATTGCAAAATTTCAAATTCAATATGAAAGTCAATACAATATTTGTGAGTAAAGTCGCTGATACATCATTCGATTTACCCGAAGCCAATGTATTAATTCAGATTTCGTCACACGGTGGATCACGCCGTCAAGAAGCACAACGTTTGGGTCGTATATTGCGTGCAAAGAAGGGCGCCATAGCTGAAGAGTATAATGCATTCTTTTATACACTCGTATCTCAGGATACAGTAGAGATGAATTATTCTAGAAAACGTCAAAGATTTCTGGTTAATCAAGGTTATGCTTATAAAGTAATTACTAAATTGGCTGGTATGGATGAAGAGCCTGATATGATGTACAAAACTCGGGAAGAGCAAAGCCAATTGTTGCAACAAGTTTTGTTGGCGAGTGATACTGATGCTGATGAGGAAAGGATACCTGGCGAAGGACCACGTTCGGTAAGTTGTTCCTTATAAACATTCGCTCATGTAATGGGTTCGATCTAAAGTTTGTGATTCATTGAATTGAGAAGCATAAAGAGAATTTGTATGATATTTATTCTCCTGCGTTCATCAGTCTATTGAAAGTTGGTGACAGTAACAATTTGTGTTTGTTATCAATTAACGAGAGAAATATTCAAACTAGCGCTTATTCAATTTCTCAGTGATAATCCTGCTTGTGCTTCATCGACTCCGATCATTTTTTCTTCGAATTAAATAATAATGATGTACGCTTTCTTTTTTTCAGTTCGTGCGCAAAACCGGGAACTTGGCGTCAATGTCTGGAGCTGACGATGCAGTATATTATGAATTTAAAAAATCCGCATCATCAACAACAGCGAATAAACATCCGCTTTTCAAGAAGTTTAGATCTTAAAATAAACTGTAATATAACCTTGAGATTCTTCATGGAATATAAAAACTTGGTATAGAATTAATGCTGTGTGTTTGAAATTTGCTATCCAAGTTACGAACGCTATTCTTATTCATATTAGGATTTGACGATGATGCAACATAATTGTTGAAAGGAGAAGAAAGAACACGACGCTGCCGATGAACAACAAAGGAATTCATTTCTACGAAAGATGAATTATTTGTTCCTGTATGAATAGCTCTCTCCATTTCTGTGGAAAAGTGCAAGCCCATTCATCAATTCTTATCTCGCTATTATCGATGACTTCATATATGTACATCCGTTAATGAATCCATTGATATGGATGTGAACTTAAAAAAAAATTCGTGAAACTGACTTCGCCTGAAAGTATGTTGCGATAAGGCATCAACGATGAATCATATATCCTCATTTTACGTTGCTCGCCATTTTTCTCATTCCTTGTAATTATTTTGTGGACAATGTCATACTACAACTCTATCTGTCAGATACTCCTCATCATTCATTTTCGCCACAACTAAGTCAACATTTTAATGTTTTTCAGTGCAATTTTATTCTTTCATGGCTGTTCTCAACCAACAAAATAAATTTTTCCAATGGCCTCAGCAGTGACCGAGTTTGAATTTATTTCGTCTATCGAATTTAATAAGAAAAAATTCTGCCGGAGAGAAATTCTTAACATTGAGATTGTAATACCTGAAAAAATTGTGGTACGACAAAAAATTTTCTCTTGACTGAAATGCAGCCACCTGCTATTTGTAATGACACCTAAAATATATTTCTACGTGCGTGTTTTCTATCCTCAATGATAATTGATCAGAATAATACTGCGACTTTAAAAAAAAATATTTTGTGTTTCTGCGTTTTCGAAAGGATAATACGAGTGTGAAGGTATGGGAGTTGAGAGTAGGTGATTACAGAAAAATATAGCCCTGTACTTGGAATGTGTATCTCAGCTAAAAAATTCGCATTTCAACCAGTGGATATGAATAAGAATAGAAACGATTGTGAATAAGCGTGCGGGCAATGTTGTAGATAAGATTTGGTGTGAAGTCAAATAATAGAGACATTATCTTTACAGTATTTTTCCTATACATCATAAATGTACAACAAAGTAGTTGAAATACAAATTGAAGTTAATACGACATAAAGACAAAAATATCAACAGGTGAATCGAAGACTGCTGAATAATTACATTCCTTGAATGCTGATTATAATAAAAAAAATTCGCTGTGTGGACTGATGGAAATGGAATTCAAATGAATCGTTTTATCTTTCGAGTTATGACACCTGCGTCTGGTTGCACAGAATTCATCGGATATGTTCTGTGACTCGGACTGCTACGAGATTATAAATTTTATCCAATTCATATAATTGACAAGATCGTTTGAAAGATGAGCTGTACATGAACAGAGCTGACTGTTTCTACAGAATCGAACAGATGATCTCGACTGATTACTTTCTGATAGAAAATTTCTGTTCGAAGTTTACTCTACACATTTCTGGGAAACATGAATTACGTTCGAGGTGTCGCTTTCATGGAACCAAGATTGAGAATGAAAAATGTTTAGTCGTGACTTTTATCATCATTGGATTTTGTCATCATAAACTTTGGTGTAATATTCATGGCAGTGTTTCACGTATTCAATTCATAATTGGATCGCAGCAAAATGCATGGCAATGCAAGTCATTCTCATATTTCTATGTGTTTTAATACTCATAAAGTACAAATTTTTTTCTCTCCATCGTATGTTCTTTCAAAGTATCTAACTTGGTGAGTTTATATTGAATCGTTTGAGAAATCGATTGATGATGAATTGTGAATTCATAATCTGCCCATGGTGAATTGTGGAAATCGGAAGTTATTCACATGTTCGTTGATTGCTATTTGCTGAGGCCAAATGATGGTTAGATTTGTCAAAGCGATTAGAACAGTGACATAATACTTTTTGCATGAATTGCATACGGTTGCGCGATAATCAGAATGGAATGAACTACGCACTATTACAACGGACTCCAGATGCCTCCGGTTGTTTAGAAGATCAACATTCGATCAACAAAAATCTTCACAATCGGTTTCGTGCCAAACTTGTGAGTATTACGAACATGACAATACTCTGTATCAGCATAAATTTACTTATTAAAACATTTTTTATTTTTAGGTCTTTTCCTGTTTTGCAATCATCATCTTCATCGAAACTGGGAATTTGACGGCTTTCGAATCGATAATTCCCATCAATGATGAATCGGTGAAGTGACGCTCCTTTAAATCTTCCTAAAAGCTTCTGAATGAATGTTAAATACAAAACTACGAAGGGAGAACTTTACAAGAGGATTTGAATAGGTTTCCCTCTATCAACGTTAAACCGCACAACATGAAAACGCAAGACTAATAGAAAGTAGACATTACATGAATCGATTGTGAAAAGCTGGAATTAGAGAAAATTAAATTACTCATATGGCGAGACAGAGAATCTGTAGAAGGTCATTATCAACGCACTATAAGAACAACATTCGATTGGTCAGTACACATAAGGTGACATTCTGATAAACCGATTTGGAGCTGGGCGTCTTGTATGGAAGAAAGTGAAATCAACATTCAACTACAGTTCAACAAAAATAATAAAAACATAAATTCTTGACATTTATACAAAGATAAAGAGAATAACTTCTTTCAAGACGATTCCTGATGACAACATTGAAGAGGATATATGAGGATATCTCCATTGTCAATTGAATAACTCCGAATCAATTTTATTTTATAAAATTCAACGATTTTGACGAATGATTGACTCTTGTTGTCACCATTATTGACGACAATCAGTTTGACATGATTGACGACTATGCAAGGTCGCCTATGACCTCCATTCACAATGAAGCACTTTTGAATTCACTGTTTTGTATCGTTCCAGAAATTGTTTATCAGTTTTACATCATCTTTTATAAGCCGATGGTTATTTCTATCAATTTATGTTTCGTTCAAAAGCATTGAATAATGTCTGATTGATGATTGTGTACTGTCCCTCGGTAGAACACTTGTACTCAAGTTTTGATTCTTGTATGTATGTTCACATGTTATCTATGACACATTCTTACATATATATACCTTCTCTGTGTCATGGAAAGGTATTTAGATAAAAATAGAGAATTGTCGTTCCTATAATTTCAACACCAAAGAAAAATATCAAGTGACAGAGATAACAATGAAGATAATTCTATGTGTGAGACCTAATTTCGAACAGTCAATGAAATTTGATATAGTTCACATGTCTAGTGTGCGATTCTTCTTTCTTCAAGTGCCACAAAACCTCAGGAGTAATATAATTCCCATTTCTTTAAATTCCTTTGACGTAATGATTGCTTCGCAATATTGTAATCCTTATCGACCTATGATTAAGATAAAGATAAATGTATTCACACAGTGTTATGATAATGTTTACACTCAATCAAAAAGGCTACGATGCTTGTTATCTCGGTTTGTGTAGTTTTGATTGAGCTGTAAAAAATAATTTTAGGGGAAGTATCATTGATATTAGCCAAAAATGATTCTACTTTGTCGAAAAGTTTAAATGAGATTCGAATTGTTTATGAATATGTCCAGTTCAATTGTTTTTAATTATTAGTTGTTCAATGAATGATATACTAAATGACAGAAATTTTTCATTCACGACTAACGATAACTTTTCTGAGTTTTTACAGAAAAATGTTACATTGTCCTGATGAATATTCTATGGATTTAGTTGGTTCACTCAATTAATTCAGTACTGAGTTGATATTCCACCATTGAAAATGAAATCTGAAGTAGTTGTAAAATCATAAAGTTACTCAAAGCCATTTTTTTGTTGCAACTCTCATTTTTTCATGTATTGTAGTTGCAAATAATTTTGATTCTATATCAATAGTCATTGTACATATTTCGGGTTGGGCACGACGTTCACATCCGGGCAGGTCGGGGTTTAGTCCAATTTAATACCTAGGGTGGAAAATTGATGAACATAATGATGTCCCAGTGTTGTTCAATCAATAACTGATGAGGATCGAACGAAGTATCAGAACGTGAATTTTTTAACGCGTTTTTCCCTTCGTACAGTTATCCAATCGCACTTCCTAGGATTCATTGATTCTCGTGCATCAATATTTATTGATGCAATGATTGGCTAAACGTTGTTGTTAATATTGAAAAAATATCAATTACTTCCGCTTACATGTCAGGAAATATTAGAAACTATCCATAGTTGCGTGCACATTCTACATTTTTAATGTTGTAAAAGCACACAAGGAATATTCATGGCTAGATATATAAATGGAACTTATCATCAACTCATTCTTGTCATACATTCAATCCTCATCAATTCATAATCGACCAGTTACTAAGAACTACTTATGATTGATTTATTGAATATATCAAGATGGGTGTAGACACGTTCAAATATTCATATAGATATTGAATATAAATTCTCTGTTGACTATACTACAGTCGATAGCCAATATCTTCTCCATTCGCTGAAAGAAAATACCTTCAGCCTAGAACAATTTCTCTACAAAGTTTCACTAGTTCCATAATTTTCCAATGCAAAATAGTTCGTGATAGATTTCGTATCAACTTTTCACTCTTTATCTCCTCTATTGTCAAGAGGGAATAAATTTTCCAGATCCACAGGGATTTTCCTCTCCTGCAGTCCTTCGAAACTAGGTCCAAACTTACGTCAATAATTCATATTGTGCTTTGTGTTCTCCGTACATTTTCGTTCGTGTGATATCTGAAAAATCTGGAAATACCAAGTTGCAAAGTTAGTAACATCTTCTTTATTTTATCATCATTATCATCTCATCAATCTCTAGGATTTCATTGTGGTAAATGCAACTCATCATGGATGGAATAAATATGGATTGATGGGTGAAGATGAGTAGGATAGCAACGGTTACAATGTCATGGTAACTACCCTGAAGAATATCAGTGTTCTCTTTCGTTGCGTGCACGGAAGTCATTTCATTATTGCGAATCAACATTGAGGTGAGGCTGAATCAATATACGACTCTGGACTGTGTTGTTGTGAACTTTATGATGATAAATGAAGAAAACAACAGTTCGAGGTGAGGGCCATGAACACAATCAATGTGGAATTATCGTTAAGAGTTAGTGAAAAATATTAAAATCAGGCTATCATTAACCTCATTCCTAACTTATCGAAATTATGAACTTCCCAAGGATTCCAAGAGACTCGATATCTTTGAATAGCATGCAGAACACTACGAATGTTCTCAGGATACTGCTGTTCACAATTTGAAAACTGAACATGACCACTGTGCTTCAATATCAAATCATCATTCACATGTTCCAATTGCATATCCAATTTTGTATTGGTATTTTGTTTAATTTTCATTCATAGAAAAATATTTTATCAGTCATGAAACACTACGACACGTCAAATTGCAATTGACTTGCTCAGGCACAGGAGGCATTGAAACGTAGCATCTGGTGTTCACTGATAAAAAGTAAAGTAGGACCAAACATAAATTTTTATGACGGCGTGTGACGATGTCGTTGGAAGAACATATGTACACATACGAAACATGCATAATATAACACATAAATCTCACTCAAGCGTAGAGTGGGGTGACTTTTCTAGTTGTAAATTTGATGGTGTAGTATTGGACAATTGAAGCAGAAGGTTCTAATTAGATAAATACTCACAATATGTTGAGAAATTTGGATGGGACTTTTGAACATGAATGTGCGACGTGAGAATGAAAAGAACATGAAGGGCAATGAAAAAATTGAACGATAAATTATCGTTCCACATTAATAAAGCACTGTGTTGATAATCTGTTTCTTCTATCTCTTCTCTTTATTTTTATATTCAATTCAGTCATGATAAAATAATAAATTTAATGAAATAACCTCACTTTTGGTTTTCTATTTCAACTGAATTTTTCAGTTGAACAAGCAATTGTAATTAATGTTCCAAGTGGAATAGCTACTAATGAATTTCTTCGAAATGATAACATATCCTCATTACATGTTCTCCAATTGAATGTATACCAAACACTTCATGTTGTTCTTCTACAGTGTTGTTCTATTAGATTCTTCAAAACTCGATCCGACCATAGAAAAATTTTCAAACAAAATATTAACGAAACTGAAAATGTCTCCAGTATTATGCCAATAAATATTGACTCTTCGTACTAAAACATTGGGCGATATATTTCCATATCACAAATACATCGAATTAATTGTGAATCTGCTAAATCAATTCAACAAACACAATAATAAATTAATATGATCAAAAATATTCCAATGTACAGTTGGAACAAATTTTCCATTGAGTCATCGATGAGTGATAACAAAGTGCAATGACGATAATGCAATTAATGAAATTTTATAAAAACGTCAATCTATGGTGAGTCAACTCACTAACACGTGTATCATAAAATTATCAGTTAAGAAGCAGACGATAAAATTTTTCACATGCGTAGTATCACAATACAAATTCAAATCCATAAATATGAGGACAACCCGTGAGGTGGCGCATGCTTCTGTTCATGCGCATCACATAACACGGACATGTTTCATAAATCGAATAGTATACATATATATACATATATATATATATAAAGGGAGTATA